>JYFJ02001606.1:0-75175 GCA_000934665.2 Catajapyx aquilonaris
CTAAACTCGGAAGACTTTTGGTGGGGGAGGCTGGAAAGGGGCCTTCGTGGCTGCTGCTGTAGAGGGGGCGGGGGTGGGGTTCTGCCGGAGGAGGGGTTAATCAAATTGGACGGGGCTTCAGGATGGCTGGTGGCTTCGGACAATCGAGGTTTCCGCTGCCCAAAGGAAATCAAACGGCGACCCCCGCTTATCGGACAAGGAGAGGGGGGGTTCACATGGCAGTCGTTGTCGTTGGGTCTTTGCGGTTAGGCGGATTTTTTTCAAACGAGCGCAACCGAGCAGTTGAAATTCATGTATCTACAACGCTACGCTTAGGAGGGGGAAACAAAATGGCTGACGTTATGGCGGCAAAAGAGCGAATCGCCCCAGACAAACAGAGTCACCGACGCCAATTCTAAGGACAATGTGGGTCATCCGAAAATGGCGCATAATCGGGGAAATAAGTTGGCGACTTCCTCGTTTCCTTATCCGGTTGTTTACGAGCTTAATCTGTCCATTTCCGGCTAGGAAAAACGTCTCCACTTTGGGAAAAAAAACAAAGAGTGGGGGCAACTTCCGGCCACGTCGTAAAAAATTTGGCAACACCCCCCCTCCCAACAATCGGGAGTGATCTTCCAGCCTTATCGCACCCTTGTTTTTCAGGTGTCTCAACTGATAGTCCTTATCTAGTGTCTATGTGCTGAGTAAACAACCTGCGTTTTGCGGAAAAAAATCCTGGACAGGTTCCCATCACTAAATTGCTAATAGATGCTACTAGTGAGTCTTATTAGCAATACTCGCTATGCTCGGCGGTGGGGCTTCGCCGCTCCTCTCTTGGGGCTTCGCCCTACTTCATCTGCACCTACATGGGTACTAAATGGCTATTTTTCCAGCAAAAATAAACTAGCAGGTGCGTTAAGGCGTAAATGGCCAGTTATGCCGTTTTTTTCCTGTCGCTAAAACAAGAAATGAGCCGCATTTCCTGCCAGCTGCCCTAATAACAATAAGGAGCTGCCATCTTTTTTTCTCTCTCTTATCCTTCCAAGCCCTGTGTGCACATCAAGTACGAAAGCAGGCCAAATGTCTCGCCCACACTCCTTTCAAAAGATGGGGGTCCTCCAAAGAGGCTCCATCAAGAAGCATGCTGAAGAATACAGGGAGGAACCCAGGGCCCGAATTACCCCCAATTATTATGAATGACAACAGGAAATTCTGGCGCACGTGTCCGGACGGAATGATCTCATTCTTGTGTTGACCCTAAGAATACTAAGCAGTAGGTCCTCTGGTTAAGTAAGAAAGAAAAAAAATTAAGTCAAAATTTTCGGTTCGACTCCTGGTGTGTGAGGGTGGTAATAACGCCTATTCCGCTCTTGATTACTCGCAATCAAGACCCATTACTGTAATGACTCGCCTGCCGCTTACATTATAGGATGCTTGCAAGTGTTCTTATTTGCAGCCCTCCCAAGTGACGCCCGTTTTACCAAAATGTGGGGTGTGGTCTCGCATGTTGTTTTTTTTACAGGCATAACTTTCGAGCGAATAAACTGGTTTCAAAAACCGAGACTTTTCCGCGGTCAACGCCTCATCTGGATTTATTTATAAACGTACGGAGATAAAGTGGTGCGGTAACCACATCCCATTCTTGCTAGTGATTTATACGCATTTAATATAAAAAGGTGATTAAAATCAGACATTTCTGGATGAACGCCATCTTGGATTACTGAAATGTCGCCAGTGTCGCTAAATGCAATTATGTAAATACGTCGTTTTTTACACCCATGTTGATTCAATGTATGAGAATCTAATTTTACAAGCTCTTTCCAAAATGAGCTTACGTATGCCCGGTAATTAAATCCTAAAATCACGAGACGGTGATGCTGCCATTTTGGAACTCAGCCTCCATCTTATTTTAACGAAGAAGTACTGCAATTATTAGAAGTATTTAAATCGGTGCCACCTCCAAGTCTTGATCTTTATCGGTAAAAAATTCCCCCGAAAATTCCACACATCTCAGGTCACCAGGAAGACTTCACACTATAAAAGCAGGGTGTTTTGTTCAACACCCAAGCCAGTGGGTGGGGACATTGCAGAAAGCTTCATATAACGGGGACCGTTCATAAATTTAATTAACACCCCAGCTGGAGTGAAATTAGGATTGGAAAAAAGAGAAGCCTCGCCCTTCTATACTCTCTCTCCCTCTCACACACTGCACATACGCACACATTATGTGCACACATGGATATGGAGACTAATTCTGACACTTTCTTCCTGTTGCCAGACGCGTCGAACGACTGATTCTCCTAACAAGCTGAATAGCTTTAATGTCAAACTTCCTTCCTTAGTTCATCCGGGACACGAGGGGGCTCCACCCACCCACTATATACTATTTTTTTTACAACGCATTTTTTGTCTACCCCATTGTGTTGCTCTAGTCTCCAAATTTTTTAAACGACACACATTATGCATATTAGCCAGTGTGTAATTAAGGTGTAATTGGCTGCCTTGCGCAGAAGTGATTTACTTCTCTTTGTTAATATTTCGAGGTGGCGCATGTGCTACAGACGCTACCAACCGATTATATTTGCGATAATACAATTTTGCGAATAATTTGTGCTGTTAGGTGTGTGAAAATTAATGGATTTTCCAAAAAAATGTCGCTTATCGCAATAACTCTAAATTATTAATCTTCATTAATATAACGAACTTCTGACTTCACTCACTCCTCCTTATACAGACATGTAGTACACGTGTATGTACTGCACCGTCTTTTACGACCACCGAGATGACTCGTACTAACATCTGCCCTGCACGTGTGCAATTCCCAAAAACTGCAAAGGGCTTCATCTGGCCATAGACCATTGCCATCACAGTAGTTCTGAGGTGGTCGACGACACCCTCTTTTAATTTGTGAGCAGATATATGCGAGTGTGTGCACATATGTTGCGACCCACGCCCTTCGAGGCCACACAAACGAAAAAGCCCTTGAACAGGACACTGTTCTGAAGCAAAGAAGTGACCGCTGATTCCTTGCTGATTGGAGGAATTGGGAACATCCTGTTGTTATCGCTGGGGAAGGGCCCCACTGGTGGTGGAGGGAGGGAGGGGGGTATATATATATGTGGGGAACTGTCAGGAAGCCCTTCATCTTTGCCGAAAATTACTGTCAATCACGCTTACTCCGACTCGAAACATTGTGGGGGCAGCACAGCACACGTGGAGCCGGGGTTCGAACCCAGGGGCTTGGTTTAACAATCAAGTGGAGTCTCATTTCTTACCTTTGTAGCTTAGGGCGTCGTTGCTGCTTCGATCGTCTTCAGACGTCACTTCAGGAGACGGCGTCCCCATGTTGCAGCCACCAGTATCTAAAAAAACCACGGGAGGAAATTATGGTCATGAGTTGTCCCCCTGCTGAGAACTAGTCACCTATCATGGTACCAGAACAACTATGAATAATATCCTCTGAAGTAGATCTGTCTATCTATGGGCATGCCCTCGGTACATGTACAGCCGTGGGAACAAACATGGAATGAACATTGTATTTTGTGGTGGAAAAAACAAAAAAACATTTCTCAGCACATTAAAACAGGCCTTCCCACAATACCAGGTCGTTTTCGCATTATACTGTACACAGGGTGGTATACACTATAGCCAAGTCCTTATAATAATCCATAGCTTCATCGACTGTATAAACGTATTTACATTATGCAGTATAGATAAGGGAAGATGTAGGGCAGGATCTGATGTCCCAATTGCGATTTCAATTAAGCAACTATACGCACCTATAGTTACGACACAACCGTGAAGGACGATGGTTCATTACACTACCTATCGCAAAACTTTCTAGCTTTAGATACGGACCCGGCAAAACCGGTAAACAAGATGATAACGGTAATTCCTACTCATCGACACTGCTAGTACATGATAGGTCAATGACGACAATAACTTGCAAAATCACATAATTCGATATGTTTTGCAAATATCTCAAACCCACGTGTTTCTCGCAAACCATACACCTGTTGATCTCCAGGATACAAAAATTCCGTGTCCTGACCCTGACTTTGACCTACTCTAACCAGCAGGTAACTATTTCCATCCTAACAAAGGTTCCATCCCAAGGTCTCAAGATTCTGCATTTTTTTTTAAACCAGAAGATGAGGCTGCCATGATGTTAAGCTTTTTTGCCCCCGAGGCCATTGGAATCGCTCCCGGAACTCATGCCACAAGCCGACAGAACTGAAGGACATGACCGGCCCTTCCCACACGTCGATGTGACGACGTGACGGACAGTGACACACCCAAAAAATCGGTATCCACTTTGCCAATTTACACTGTGCAATAATGTTACATAACCAATTTTCACAACATGATTGGACCGGTTTCGTTTGCGCCACCTTTTTTTGCATCACACATTGTTAACACACATGCCAATTACTTACACACCACGTTTTTTTCGCAGTCCAACTAACACTTCATCGTACACACTCCTTCGATTCCACAGCACAGACTGAGGTCTACCTTTCGAGTGATGACCCTTCGAAGCTATGACGTCAACACTTCCGAGAACACTTGTGACGCAACACCCCGCCCTTTTTCAGGTGGAGCTTGCAACTTGGCAATGGGGGGAGAGTTGGGGTGAACTCCTTTTTTTTATTTTTGCAAATGTGTGGGGTCAGCCAATAGCAAAGCACGTGCACAGGGTGATTGCAAAAAAATTTAACTATATATTCACGCGAGACGTCAGCGCGTAAAACCTTGAGAAAACAGGTTTAGGACAGGTCGTTTACAGTGCGGAGACTGGGGAAAATCCGCGAATTTTGTGTGCGAATACGCAGCTGATAACAACCAATCAAACAATACTTAGCACTTTATTACACAAAAAAAATTTATATGGAGAGATCGGTCCAAAGTGCAGCGCAATCTGCTAAATATCAAGTGGCGCAATGACGCAGGAAATATCACGTGCCGTATGTAACCTACCTCATATCCTTTTATCTGGATATGGCCAGCTTGAATCCTGATCAGTTAAAACTGCGCGCTTTGTGATTACCCCGTATTGTGCACGTGCAAGTGGTCCGGGTTGATGGCTAGCTCTTAATTAATCATCATCTTCATTAAAGTATGGTGGGGGGTCGAAACCAAATACGCCGCAAAAATGATAACAGAATCAGAATATTTCGTGAAGGAATCGGGGGAAATCATGTTTTCACATCAAATTATAAGTATCCAGTAAAAAATATTTCAGAAATATGAATCGTTGCTATTTTAAAAATTACTGTCTGTACTGGCCATATGGAGCCGACAAACAGCTGCTTAAAATGCTAATGAAAATATTAGCAAATATTAGCTCGAATTAACAAGTGCATACTGTCGACTTTTAATTCAGAAATAGCTGCAATATCCCATAACCTCAACAATCTGTGCCAAACTGGACATTATTGACACAAATGCAAGCCAAAATGTCTCCAAATAGTTATCAGAAATATATCTACAACTGTTTAGTGATAAGCAGCTCACTTCACGCACATAGCACCCTATATGTGAATCCAGTCCAGTTAATATCCAAGCTCCAATCCGTCGCGTAAAATATGCATGTAATTGTTACGCAACACTTGTCATTAGTCATTCACGACGTGCACGAAAAACGTTTGAGTCATGACAGATATGCGCTGACTTGTGGCTTTTTTTTAAACCACTCTCAGCTCTATCCATCCGTGGCATCACACACAACACGACGTATACTCACATGTCAAAGGCCAGTCCACCCTGGTCACCACCATACCCTTTTGTGCTATGTGTTTTTCCTCCTTAGCAACCGATCTACAGGAACCAGGAACTATCCGAAGTTATAGACTGTACTATCGGAGCAAAAGGCTTCGACGGACTAGAGAGGAGGGGGAAAAAATAGGTCTATGATAACCCCGCCCCTCCTAGCCCTCATTTAATCTAATCTGGAAGCAGATACACCAATTCCGTTGGTCCGTCTTCTGCTGGTGTGAGACTAACTCTCAAGTGCACTCCAGTGCGAGATATATTTTATAAAGTGCGCGTATGAACTACGTCAAACATTAATTATAAATGCGTTTAAATGATATATACACCCGGCGGTCAAAATGCAGCAAGGTCACTGCGTAAAATTATTAATAGACCTACAGCAGCGCAAAAGGCCAAAAATTGTAAAGCTATGTCACGAGTGAAATGTCATTGTTATGGTACATGGATAATACACATTAACTTAACCCAGATATGCCTGAATTATTTTTGTTTCCTTTTTAAAAATATTTTCTTATTATATGAACAATTGAAGATTACAATAACTAAAAACCTAATATTTGTACAATATACAGCACGCTAAGCCTATCTGAAATGAGAAAGGAACTTAAGTAAAATAAAATTATAGAATGAGCTTAAATTCGTATAAAAATTAAATCAGACGATTTTAATCGTCGGTTTATGTTACACGTTAGACACCTCTCCGAATTCCACCCTTTCATTTCCAAAAAATTCTTCACCTAATTCTCCTCAACACATGGCAGTTAAGTACAGGGTTAACGTCCACTCCAAATATAACCCACCAAACAGGCCCACATAATTCAGCGGAATGTGCAAAATGGGTTCAAAAAATCAGGTTATGCCATGCAATTAAAACGGAGGATGCTTTTTTGGCATACCGGGCAGGTCGGTGACGTCAATCACGGTAAACAAATAAGGGTATGCTAAGGTACAATAATAGAGCCGGATACGACACAACAAGCAAAAATTTTTGTTCAGCAGGAGTCAGCAACGGAATTTTTTCCTCCTTATCCGTACACGCCATCGGTATACTCAGGTTTACGAACCCTTTTTATCCCGACTGGCAATCCGGATTCTTTTCCTTAACGTGTTTTACAACCAGCTGGCACGAGTTCGCATGGGTCGTGATCCGGAGTCAACCCAAATTGAATGCCCGGAAATTGCAAAGTCCACCTTAAAAAAAAAACTGCCAAAGTTATGACCTTAACATGTTGCCAACAATAAAGGCGCAAACCGCGATAATTTGCAACTAAAACATTAGCATCTACGCAATCCTACATTGTTAGAGACAAATGGTGGAATTTTCGTCCCACTCCTTCTTACTGCTAACTTAGCAGTAACTAGCAGTGGTACGAAAATTCCACCCATAATCCTTCGATATAACCTGCAATTATTTTCCATTTTATTATGTTAACGAGAGTAAACCCCTTGGAACTCTTGGAACTTCGTTCGTCACCCTGTATACGAAAATGCGCGGTAATTCAACCGTATCTATAACAGTGACCTTTAGCCCGAACAGGTTTGCTTTGACGCATTAATGTGTGTTAAAAAAATTCTTAACGTTAAAAAAAAATCAAAACCTGTTCGGAGTAATTCCTAGAACTGGTGCCAGGTAGTAGCCACCTTTTGTAATGCCTCATATGTGTGTATGTATATGTGTACTTTTAAGCATCGAAAAAAAAAACATCACTTGCGTTCTCACGTACTCAGGTTCGAGAATCCTGCGGTGCTCTCAGAGTTACAGATCAGGTGCAGAGCATTGGAAATAATGCAAGCTCATGCTGTTTCCTTGTTTATGAAGAGTTCCAAAGTACAACGATTTTGCAGTGACGTATCAGAAGGCTTGGTCCAGCAAGGATTTCAAATTACCTTGACACTGCAAGGCGTTCAAGTGATGTATGGTAAAGTAATTAGACAACAATTTATGCGCGGGACGTGGCGCGTCAATGCCATGCGTCTTCCGGCAAACAATATTTAGTTTCATCATTACAAATTAGTATTTTTAATAATTTGTAAATGAAAATTAGATATTTTGCGGTCAATCACTTTGTAACTATATTGTTAACCCATTTGGGAGTAATTTCCCCGCAAAATTAGACGTCGGTATAAAAATATTCAGAGCACTATATCGTGTCCGTTTCTGATAGACTGTCGTTTAGTCACGATTTATATACAGAAATCCCCCCGCCTTGATACGACGATTGTTCGAACTTTCCTGTTGGTTAAATTCTATCATGTGATCTTCAGAATGTCAAATCACCTACAAAAAGTATCGAAGCCATCATTACACGCCTTAGACAAACAGGTGCACTGCTCAAGTCCAAGGTCTGAAGGAAGTCACGGATCATTTACCACCTCAACCAGTTTAAATTGTCTCCCCCCCCCCCNCCCCCCTTTTTTTTTGCAACAATCATATTCGCGTGTGATGCTTCTCTTGGAACAGGTTGCCAGGGTAAACAATAAATAACTTTCCCCAGGAATGGATACATGAACATCATTGCACAGATGACTGCAGTCCTTCTTCATATGCAATATTGACATGAAATCAGCCAAATGATTGGTTGATTTTAGGGTAACACTGTTACAGCTAAATTTTCCACAATATTTTCCACAATATTTTCTCCAGCTACTGTATTTTTAAAATGTCAATATTAAACAGCGTCTTACCTTCTTCTCTGCAAAGCATTCTCTCCCCTTGTTCTCCTGCGCTGTTCCCCCACTGCATGCTTGCCTCCTTCTAGTGACAAGCAATTCTCCCAACTCGTTATCTGTGGTATTTCCGGAAAAATAAGAACAAAAAAGGAGAACCAAATCCTGTCCGGAAGCTCCACCCACTTCTAGAGAGAGGGCCAGACTGTATTTTCTTGTTGTTGTTGTTGTAGTATTTGTTTCAGGGAGGCAGCAGAGCGGCCAGGCGACAACCCTTTATTCCTCCAGAGCCAAGGTGGAAGAACACGGTTCTGGTTTCTTGCTGGCCTGCTCTTCCATGACGGGCCCAGATGAGGGTGGAGAAGGACTTCCTCTGATTCTCACCACATTTCTGCGAAACAAAAGTGCGAAAAAAAGCACGTCCCATTTAGAGCATGTAGGGCGTAACAATGCGTCAAACACACCCAACGCAACTTAAGGGCGGTCAAGCAGTTGGGAAAAACCGCGCACAGATGGCGCCACACAACATAACTATACGATTCGCAAAATGACCGTAAGGGTGTGTCGGTTACACGTAATAAGACTAATAATAAATAAACAAAAAAATATAAACCAATAAAATTTTACGATCATGGCAAAATTCCGATATTCCGATACGTATACAATAACTTAAAACAAATATAATACAATAAAATTGAAATTTAGAGAAAATGTCAAAATATCCAACAAAATACATGAATTATAAAATAAAAGCAACAGTAAAATAATATTACAATGAAAGAAAACACAAAATAATGATCAATAAATAAAATTACAAAGAAAAATAAACCTAAATGAAACATTAAATAAACAATATATAAAATACACTCATGAAATACTGTATTACAAAATTAATTACGATATAATTACAATGCTATAAAATTGAAATTACTACAAAATAAAATATAAAAATTAAATTACTATAAAATAAAATACCGGTACTACAAAATCAAAATAATGAAATACTATAAAATGCTATAAAATTTTTTAAATAATCACTGTCAGTGATTCCAGTTCTGTACAACACGCACTGCAATGCTACTGACTGGAGTTCGAAAATTGACCAACAGAGGGCGCCAGTTGCGATAAGCAGTTGGAAAATCTTCGCAGAGATGGAGCCACAAGACAACGGCAAAGGAAATTCAAAACACGTGTCTTGTCGCTCCCCATGCCCTGCCCTGATTAATTACCAGCTTCCACCATTCCAATTAGTCACTTACGGCGACATTACCCAGACTGAAACACGCACAGCAAACCTGCGTCGCATTTATCTGCGCCCATCATTGATTTAACCACAAGTCCTCCAGGGGGGGAGGCGGTTTTTGACGTTACATCACCCCCCAACAACCCACTCACCTCCGGTATATAGTTTTGGGATCAATAACTAGCCGGAAGTACAAAAATAGCGAGCCAGAGAGTGTCAAATTGAGGAGGCTTCACTCTCTCAATTGATTAAACTTTTTTTTTTAAAAAAAAGCAACACCAAGTGTATGCCCCGTTCAAAAAAATGTGTTTACTCTGAACTAGCGGGTGTCAGAATTAGCCGGGTTCAAATCACCATTGGTGAATCAAGGGTCGTTGTCCTCGGATCACAAAGTGTCAGTTACTTCACCAGAGATGACAACACGCGCAAAAATTCGCCAAATTTCACCTGAATGCATGGGGGCATCGACATATAAACGCAATTACTCAACATACAGCTCTGTGGGGCAACATTAAGTAAATAATTCAACATAATATATGACCATCTTATGAGCACATGGTCCAATCCCCCCAGTATGACAGCATCCATTACGCTGTGCCCGATTAACTCTAATAATTCTATTGCGAACACAATATTTTCTCTAATTGTATTTCATACAACATGCTTACAAGGCGTTACAAGGTTACAAAGTAGTTGATAAAACCCCAGTTATTCCGTATCTTGACCCACCTTCAAAAAACAACCCGAGGCAAAAACCGCTCTTACCATTCCCCAAAGTGCCATCCAACAAAGGAACCAAAAACCTCCCCCGAAAATGGTCAGGATAAATCAGTGGTAGTCCAACAAAACAGAATAAGAGAGAGAGAGCGCGAGACAACAAGGGATGGCCGCTCTAGTGGAGCTCCAAGGCCCGAGTAGTCTCCCAAGGCTTCCCGGAAGTGCCAAACCGAAGTGTAAACAAGGCGAGGGAATGACGCTGGAAATATTTGCTGACGTCACTCTATGGGGGGAAGGTGGGAAGAAATTGTTCACCCAAAAATCTTCAGACATCAAACCCACAAAAGGTGGATGGAAAAAAAATTTGGAACCGGCTCACCCGTTGCAAGAGGATGAGACACCCACATTTAAAAAAATGGTGGTTGAAAAAAATAAAAATCGGTTTAAAAGGATGTGTCTTGTCATGGTGCGTGGTCGGAGAAGACAGCGTGTTTCCTTTTTCCCGTACCTTGGCGATGTTCTCCAGTGGTTTTTCACAGTCTGAAAGACCCGCCAAGGCACTACTGTCCTACTCTTTGATTTTGCTTGGAAATATGTCCTATTGGGTCGTAATCCAGTTGAATCCGAATATAACAGACTGGAAAGGCAAACTTCCATAAAGCGCTTTACTCCTGATATAACATACTCACTTCTACCCCACCTGGGCTGTAACGGACCATTTATTGGCCACTCGGTGGGAAAATATGCTGCTTTTGATAATACAACTTCCTTTCCCACGCGAGGAAAGCATGTGCCATACTGGAGCGGGAGTGATTTTCGCATCTGTCACTGATCTATGTCAAAATCATTCTTTTGTTGGTGTTTATATTTGCCAAGGACAAGAAGGCAGAATAAAATTAAATATTTTTTTTTGGGTCCTACGAACTAATTTTGCATTTTTGTGGCTATAGTTTCATAAATCAGTATGCAGTAGCGTGCATTATAAGCATAATAATTATGAAAGCAGAAAACGTGTGTATTTGTTGCAAAAGAGGCGAATTGACTATAACAGACCTCGGTTATAACATACTATTTCATCGGTCTCTTGAAGTCTGGTATATCTGGATTCAACTGTATTATCAGCTAATGGCAACAGTTACACGTAATGTAGTACCGGTACATATCTGGTTAAAAATAATTAGGAAAAATACACTAATGACTGTGGAAAATTTAATTGGGCCACAGCAGCATTAACAAGCTTTCTGATCACATGATCCAAAAATCGGCCAATTTTGGTGGGTTGATGCTCGAAATTGCTCATTCTAATTGGCTGACATGACATACGTATTTTGTCACAGGCAAGGTCACAGGTATGCCAAATCGACAACCTTTATCTGAAGGTGATAACACATCAGTAACATGTCTTACAGCAGCAGTGGTGTGACAAGACAGTTCAGTACGTACCAGTACCTTGAATGGCTTAGGCTAAGTACACTAGGTGTAAAGTTACATTTAAATTCACATTAATACATATTAACAGGCTTGTAATAACAAACCTGCATTGTTAACCTACATGCCTCTCCCTCCAAATGCAATAGTGCAGGTGTTTAATCAAGTTTAGTGCTATCCTGCCTATCACATGGTGTAATCTGGCAACACTGATTAATTATAAGGAAAATGATTGCACAAGAGGAAATAGTGTGCTTCATATTCCCCTGATATGGCCCTTTTCCTGTTAGGAATAAACCTGTTTGTGAATAGCAATTATTTGACACCACGGAAAAGACATACACACAACCTTCATTTCTGTGACCAGAGCACTTTTTCCCAGAAAATCGTGATAAGAACTTGATTGATATGCAAGGCCATGGCTGACAATAAAAACAAACAGATTTTGATCTACGTTATGTAAGCCAGCAACTCACTAAAAATTTCATACCACATGTTGCGGAGGTCAGTAAAGAATTTCTATACGTACTGGTTGAAATACAATCGGCAAACTAGATTTTAGCTGGAATATTATTCTTCATAAAATGTCAGTATTATACTGGCTTCAGTAATTGTATTCATACAGTTTTTTGCTAATATGATGCAAGTGTTCAGCAGCTGCACCAGGTCCCCACTAATAGTGGGCCAAATTCGCATTAATCTATTATGAAGGCTTCATCGAGACAAATGGCTCAGTTTGAGAGGCGCGTAAGACCAGTGGCAGTTGAGGAACTTCTAAGACACGAGCCAGTCAAGTGCTGTGGACAAAAGCATACGCCCAGTGGCTGTGCCTCCTTTTATAATATATAAAAAAGAAGCCAGACCCAATTATCCAATTGGTGGTCCACTCTGTCTCCCTCCCATCGCCCACCCTCCTCACTCAACCCATGCCTTTATGCACCACGATCCTTCAATTGCCTGTCTGAACAGCCAGAACTGCCCTGTTTAAACTCCCACTTCCCTTTCCCCTTCCCCTCCTCAGCACCCATCTTCTCACAGCCGATGTGCATCCAAGCGGAGTCACATACGCTATATGGTGCAGATCTAAACAAGTACCGGATACGTTGAATAACAAGGGACCCACCGATGGGGGTCGCGGACAATCATCGCTACCGTTTGAGCCAATGTGCTATGCGGTGTCGAGTTTGATGTTCGGTTGAGAAGTAGAACTTACTTAGAGAGGCCAGTGGTTCATTCACAACTGTGATGTATGGCCTACATGTGGTGTGCATCTGTCAGGTGCTGGCCATGCAATTGGGAAAGCAATAAATGTTACCTGCATCATAATCTCGTTTGATCATAGCTTATCCAGCCGACTCGACATGCAGGCTGGCGTCATCCAACGAAGGCTTCATAAGTATTTTTTAAAGTACTTTTGACAAATTTAGACCTAATTTACTTTAAAATATTAATTATGCACACAGGAGTGCAAAACTTAAATTGGCATCTATAATGTCGCAAATGTTTCATCATAGGATCATGTGCGTTTTCATCGGTATCAATTGTTTAGCAACAAGATCATGTTGCTAAGTTATGTTCAGTGCAAATATTCTCACTACAATATTTTCAAATAATATAATAATGCTGCAGCTCTGTAAGATGTCGTCAATGTCTTTGCTTCAAAGTAAGATAAAAATATGTGTCATGGCTTTTGTTTCAACATTTGTACAATAGAAGCAGGGTATGATGGCTTGACCTGGTTTGAATAATCTGGTTACAAGGGTTCTTCCCTAGTATGTAAACATACCGTATGTGCAATAAGGGCCTGTTTCCACCAGCATAATTTCCAAGCACAAAAAGAAAAGCACAAAAATGGAGCATAAAATCAAACAAACTCTATTATTATGAAGGTGCATTTACATGCGAGCGACTTGATCGCACGATGTCATTGCAGCCGATAACAATGCTGAGTAACCCAAGTAACCAGTATTGTTTGAGGTGAAAATCGATTGTTACTTTCACCTCAAACAATATTGGTTATGTCACTCGGCAATGCCTTCGCTTGTCAAATTGCTCACGCAGCTTTACTTTTGTTACTTTATTACTTATAGCCTAGCAACAAAAAAATTGTACTGGGATGAATTTTATCCATGGAACAAAAATTCGCTGGTGGAAACAGATCTTAAGCAAACAGGACATGGCATCTGCATAACCTAGACAAATGCGGCACCATTATTTCAGACTACGCAGTACAGGCAAGTGTTATGGTCACAACTTCTCACGTTCAATTATTGGACAATTTTAAGTGTTCTTCATCCAAGACTAGAAAAATCCTAAATTTTGGGTATTCAGACTTAAAAATGTGCAGACGTTTCCCTCAATAAGCAGCGCACAAGGCAAGTTTTAGCACTCTCAGGTGTCCAGAAGTGGGTTAGGTAGCTTCCTTGGATATACAAACTTCCTCTTTTATATATAAGAGATATTATTAGTAAAGTAATAAGGGTAAGTTTGAGTACTGTCAGGTGTCCGAAAGTGAGTTAAGTAGCCCCGGTAGTCCGGACCTTCAAACTTTCTTCTTGGTCGATGTCATGTAAGATTGCAGATTAACCCTGGAACAGTGCTTTTTGGACCCCACGGAATAAAATGCATTTAAATGATCATTACGATGAACTTTTGCCATTTTTTTTTACAGTATATAACAGGAAGTGCAGGTTTATTGTGAATTAGTAATCCATTTAGGCATTGTTCAAAGAATGATTGTACATTGTCAATACATTGAAAAGTATTATAGAATAATTAATAAAAATTAAAATATGGTGGGGTCGGAAAAGACCCCACGGCACGGTTTCCGTAATACTCGTAGGCACGGCACGGTTCCAGGGTTAAGTTTGGGATACTTCACATTTTAATCAAATCACAAGTTACAATCATGTAATGCTGATGTGCATGTGTGCATTATTGTATTATTATTTAAAGTACCGTCTAATCACTTACATACGCAATGCGCATGATTTTTATACATGCGGTTGGCTGAACCTGCTGAAATTTTGGCTTAGATGGAGTACAACCAATCTGGGCAATAATCACGTGCACAGACCAGGTCAAGTGCACCAAATAATTAGTGTAATTACTTACTACAAATGAACGCCTGACAACAAAGCAACCGCATGCTTTTTTGTCTCCATTCCGAACAGTTGGCTACAGTGCCAGTTTGGCTCCACTGTGGAAGCCCCCCCAGTGTGCCCAACCTGTAATGCACCCAACAATGTCCCCAACCTTAAAGTAATTAGCAGTAATTAGCGTGCAAATATTTACATTGACGTGTACTTCATTGTCCGCACCCGCCGCCGGCGACACACTGTCGGACGATACCACCGACATGTACTACCCCAGAATCGTTTGATATGACGTCATTTGACCTCCTAAATTTAATCTGAGGTCGAAAGGTCACGGGTCATTTGGCGCGTGGTTTAAATTTTGCTAAAAATGTCCATTAAGGGCTTGACCGGTGGTTGCATCTGGGGCCGCCAGATGTCAGCAGTGCCCAACCCCGCTCCTCTATTGTTAGCCCAGCTGCAATAAATGGGGGTAATAATAATTGTAATGTACTGGTGGTAAAAAGCAGGGGAGGGCAGCAGGAAAAGAGGGGCAGGAAGGAAACGGAGGTTCCGGCCAGGGTCCTATCATTTTTGAAGGGATGGTGACGTGAAGAGTGCGGAGAGGACCTCAGCACATTCTGGTGCGCACTGTACTTTTGCTGGGAACGGGTGATTTTATTGTTGGTACAGAGATGTACCGGTACTGGTTATATTTACATGTACGCACTGTTGTAAGGTATCACTGTACAGACTTGTACGGAATGCATCACATGGTTGTAGCAGAGTCCGTCGCAATTTAATAATAATAATAATAATAATAATAATAATAATAATAATAATAATAATAATAATAATGGCAATAGACAGTACAGACGTGTAGACTCATAGAAAACACATTACACGTTCGCAGTGAAGTCTGCTGTAATTTATTTATTTAAATTATGGGAGTTCCCCCTGTTAATAATGTTAATAATAATAATAATAATACGAAGAAGAAGAAGAAGAAGAAGAAGAAGAAGAAGAATATAATAAGAATAATAACAATAATAATAATAATAATAATAATAATAATAATTATTATTATTATTATTATTATTTAATAATACAGGCATGTGGAGACTCATAGAAATGCATTACATGGTCGCAGAGAATTCCATCTCAATTTATTAATTTAAAAAAAAGAAATTGTGGGAATTCCCCGTTGTTGTTAGTAACAACAACAACAACAACATGGCAGTTCCCCAGAACATTTTCTAATATTCCTAAGGTAAAAATTGCAGATCTGTAAGAACAATCATCAAACAGTCCTTTGCGATTCAGATAGTCGTAACATTGAATGCATCCTTGCACTGGTTAACATGATGGTTCTGTACATGTTAATTAATTTTTTGGCAGGTGCGACATATTACCGGCTCGAATGATGGGGGTCTTTCAAGGCCTCAGAATTCCGACCATTCACCTCCAGTATGGGATCCTCGTACTGCTGACGCTTGAGACTAGTGCGATGGTTCTGATCCTGCGATACTCACGACTCAGGGGGCTGAGCGAGGGGCAGTACCTGTCCACAACGGCTGTCTTCCTGGCCGAGGTTATGAAGCTGGTAATGTGCGTCCTGGTACTCTGGCACCAGAAGGGATATTCGATATTAAGGACGAGGGAATCGGTTAAGGTGGAGGTGTGGCAGAAGCCGGAGGAGACCTTCAAACTGATCATTCCCAGCATCCTCTACACGCTGCAGAACAACTTTTTGTTCTACGCCCTCACAGTACTTGACGCCACCACTTACCAGGTCTGTCAGGTGTTGTTAAAATAGACAGACGGTTTCTCTACGAATAATTTTACTTCTCAGGTGTCGTACCAGTTGAAGATCCTGACAACGGCCCTGTTTTCTGCTCTGATCCTGGACACTGTGATCCGCCCACAACAGTGGGCCTCCTTGGTTCTCCTGCTGGTTGGGGTCGCCTTGGTGCAGGTCCAAGGCCCCCCTTCCGACCCATCGCCTGCCTGTGCCACAAACCCAAACTCCCCTAGTTGCCTGGAGAACGCAGCCATCCCATTTGGCATACAGATGATGGGCCTCTTAGCTATCCTGGCATCCTGCGTATGTAGTGGGTATTCGTGTGTTTATTACGAGCAGCTGGTCAAGCAGGGAGCGCAGCCTTCTGTTGTGTTGCGCAATATACAGCTAGGTAAGTTGCAGTACGCTAAAATCAGGCCATAAAAATAAATTGTCAAGCCATAAGGCTTCGTTGAGTGATTGCAAACAGGTCTAAGATGGTTCATATTTACTAACTTTTCTTTTGGGTTTCTTGGTGATTTACTTATGGATATTTTTGGTACATTTTAAAAATCTCTATTAACAAACACTGGTTTTCCTTCTCTTTGCGCCCATGCTACCATGGAAGGAATCTTTGCTGTGTTGTTTGGTGCTGTGGGTGTTGTCTACAATGACTGGGAAGCATTGCGTGCGAATGGGTTCTTTCAGGGTTATAACTGGCTCACATGGATTGTGGTCATTTTCCAAGTGAGTTCTGTCATCCGTCCGTGTTTTGTTGCATGTCTTTGTAATGTATAGACTTTAAGAAGTTTGGAACACACCTCTTGAGAGTTGAGAAGGTCTGACTCAATCAAACCGCACTACCTTGCATGGTTAACCTCAAAAGTTCATAAAAAGCCTTGCATGACTTATGTAAATCCAAAGTTCTTGGTATACTAATGGTTGGTTGTAATAACAACGTACATGAAAATTCATTATGTTGGATTGCGTAACATGAATGTCTACCCAACATTGGACATTTTCACTAATTTACCAATTTACTAATTTCAACTGGTCCTTATTAACTCGCCTGTCAATTTCCAAATGTAAATTGTGGTTATCATGGTGTTCGTGTCAGATCCTCATCATTTTTGACGAGATCTTTGAGATGGTAAAAGTTAAATTTTGTAATGTTTTAAAAATGTGAGGTGCTGTTTGGAATTGAGCATATGCACATGCGTTTTCCCATTGCCTGTAGAGAAAAGGTTCTCTAAATATCCGCACTGACTACGTATGCATTGCTCAGGCTGTTGGCGGACTGACAGTGGCAGCCACCATAAAATATGCTGACAACATTCAGAAGAGCTTCGCTACGTCCCTGTCCATCGTATTATCTGCTGTCTGCTCAAACTACCTTCTGAACAGTCCCGAGCCCACCTGGCTGTTCACTGTCGGGGTGGCCCTCGTCATAGTGGCCACAGTATTATACGGTTACTTCTCCCCATCCGCTCCTAGTGCCAAGACTGAGGCTGAGGAAGACTTGATCACTAAGGTGAGGGAAAAGATTTTCAAGTCTAGCGGGGGATGCAAGTGATATTGCGGGCTGACAATAGTGTGTTACAGCCGTTATTTTCTAAATAGATATCTCATCCTTCATAAAGTAAATTTTTCATGTTTGAAGTGTGTCAGCAAATTGCATAGTACGTACTCTCGAGAATGGAAAGTTACAGCAAGCAATAATTCGAGAGCCGAGATCTGAAATTTTGTCACCCATTTTGGAAAACTTGATGTTATATCATGTTTCACATAATTTAGTTTCACCATTTCTGGAAGAGTTATTTTATATTTAAAAATTCTAACTCCAAACATCCAGTCTAGAACCGCAAGGAAGTACTGTAGAGCATTGTGAAACACTGAGTATTTTAAATGGAGAATTTTCAAGCAGTGATGTCTAGCATTGTTCTAATCACTATCATGTTGGTTATTTGATTGTGCTAACATTGTGGATGAGCTTTGTCAGTTGAGGTAAGGCTTGATTTTTAAGTGAATTTGTGGTACAGGTAATGGCAACAGGGACACATACTTTCCACATTAATTATGGAAAATATTCAATCTGTTGTGCCATACTTCAGCACTATGCTGGTTGTATCAACTGAAAGTGTCGAATTATATTTGTTTTATAAGTTAGATCACATCCGTATTGGTATAATGTTGCAGATGCTATTTTCTACTCTCTTTTGTGACCTCAGTTTCAAAGTTTTAAGTAGAATCAATGCATACGATTGAAGGTGACGTGAGGTGAATGGAAATAAGAATCCGTGATATTTTGACCATAATGGATGTGAGCTAAATTATGAACTGCTTTGTAATTGTTTGAATACCTGCACATAATTGGAAATTTTGTGTTGATACAACCGGCCATAATTAAGTTTTACTAATAATATTTATGACAACGTGGCTAATTTTGTGTTTGTTTTTTATACAGGTGACAGTCGAGAGTGTATGACAAATCTAGTCTGCAGCGGTTCAGGGTATGCAACGCTATCGTGAGTCAAAGATGGAATGTCACAAATGGTAGATATTTGAATATATTTTGCTAAACAGGTGGTTTGTTTTGTGTGTGGTGATATACAAATCTGGATGAAATGCAATTGCGATATTTTACGAAACTGTACAGTATTATACTTTTTTCTGTGTGAAATTCTGTGTGTTGCACTTAAGTTAAAAATGGCTGGTCTGATATTAAAAAGTCACATTTTGAATCACATTGCAGGGCATAATTATATTATTGACATGTACTTAATGCAAGTCTACATTATGCAAACTTGCGCAGTCATTCCAAATAAAGATTTCAACCCGAGACTTATACAAAAAAAGGAACAGCAATATAAATACATCCCTCAATTTTTTTTTAAACGTTCCAAGTGATTAAAACGTTCAGGGTGAATGAGATCAGGGTGGGTACCTCAATGTAAGCAGTTTTCCAGGTAGTTTTTCTCGTTGATGTGCATGGGACCTATTTTGACATGCTTGTATTGCGTCATTAGCGCCTTGGCCAGTTCAGTGGCATGCTCCTTATCACGTGTTTCGCACACAACTTTCACCTAAGTAGGGAAAATTCAGGAAAATTATTTAATTCAATATACACTTGCTCATAAAAGAGACTAAAAACTAATCGCATTTTTACTGGCCTGTCCAGTAATGGAATTACAGAAGTCCCAGAATTCTGCAACACTTACCTCCACACTAAAGATGTCCCTTGCAATCCATGCTCTCTCGTGAATAATGTCCTTGATGCTGACTCCAAGAGCGGCCAGCATCCTCGTCAACTCTGCAATCCCGCCTGGTCGGTCGCTCACTGTCACAGCAAACTTGACCAACCTCCCGTCTGCTGCCAGGCCACGCTCGAGGCACCTTCCAAGGACTGTGGTGTCTATGTTTCCGCCACACAGAGGTATCACCACCCTCTTGCCTCTGAGTTCGTCTAGCTCACCAGCCAGTACAGCAGCCAGGGCAGCCGCTCCTGCACCTTCAACCACAGCCTTTTCCATCTCAACAAGTCTCAAAATGGCAATTGCAATCCACTCCTCTTTGACCACCACCATTTTGTCTATTAGCGGAGCTGCTGTTGCAAAGGCATTGCAGCCAACTAAGGGGACAGCAAGTCCATCTGCAAGTGTCGATTCTGCACAAGTGTAGGTTGGGTCGTTGCACTTCAGGGCTTCACTGAAGCTGGCACATCGCTCTGATTCGACACCCTAAAAATTGAGGTACATTTTAGGGTACAGCAGTATCATTCATTATGCAAAGGCCTGCTGTGGGATCAACTAGTTTACTAGCCTAATTCCTTTTGATTGATAACTTGAAAGAAATGATATAATCTAAATACAAGTGCCGTTGGCCTGAATCTCAATATCGTAACAGTTCAACCTAATCACTTTAATTCTCATATGATGTGCTTTTCTGTCCAATACAATTTTCATATAATTATGATGCATCCAAATACTTAATATTTTGGAAAAATTGCTGTTTCAGACAAAGAGTTGCATCTGATAAGAAATCCATTGGACAAAAATGATGTCAAAGTATATGAAACTTTAATTTCACATATGAAAATAATGTAACTTTGATTTCCATTTTCACTTACAATGACTTTGACGTTTGGGCAGAGTGTCTTGACGGCAAGTGCAACACCTGCAATAAGTCCTCCCCCACCAACCGGCACAACCACTGCATCTATGTCTGGAACTTGCTCTACAATCTCCAGCCCCATGGTGCCTTGTCCAGCCAAAATGTGCGGATGATCATAACTGTAATGGTTAGCATAAAACAGCGAAGTCAACACTTGCAGTATCGTGGATTTTGTGTTTCTAACCTACCCATTGATATATAACAGGCCCCTGTCCTTTCCGAGCTTCATGGCATGCTCCTTGGCTTCCCCAATATCCTTTCCATACTCCAGGACATTGGCTCCATACTGTCGGCAGGACTGTACCTTCATCATGGGTGCCACCATTGGCATCACCACTGTCACAGGGATCCCCAGCTCATGTCCATGGTACGACAGAGCCAGGGCATGGTTTCCTGCCGAGGCTGCAATGACCCCTTTCTCCTTCTGCTTGGCCGACAGCATCATCAGTGTGTTGCGTGCTCCTCGCTCCTTAAAGCTGGAAATTGAATGAGGATTGGATTTATCACATGCCTGAATCACCTGAATAAAGAGCTAAACTGATGAAATGCATGGAACCATCAATTATGTGATTTTTATCCGTTTGCATGAATACACATGAAAATTAATCAATATTGTTCACCTCAGAAACAATAACAGAAACATTACAGTAATGTGATTGTTAAATTTAAACTGGTTGCTGGAATGAACAATATTCATTTGATCTCTCTTACAGTTAGAGGATTGTAATTAACCATCCTGCTTACAATACACACCTTCCTGTGTATTGAAGAAATTCCTTCTTTAGGTATATCTCCATTCCTGTCATACTGCACATGTGTGATCTCTGCAACAAAATACACACATTAAATTCATCAAAAATTTTCAAGCATATTATATTTCTCATTAACACTTATGCATGTATGATGTTCCAGTCTACTGACCCTTGTAATCACACTAATTATCAATTTGGCTTTGGTCCGCATGTATCCAGTATGTGAAAGAAATGGCCTTCTTGAAGGTCATTTTCTTTGTGTGATGAAATAGTCTGATCGCAGTTAGCATATATTGTATAAAACATGCAATATTACAAGGGATCATAATTAATAAACCAACTCGATGCAAGGTCGGGTCTTTGAAGAAAAAAAACAGCGATAAAAGTAGGCCATGTCTAGGTCATGCATTATGTGTATGACTAGTGTGTTACAAAGTTGATAACATGATTTATTTTTCTCCTCTTTTGTGACGCATTTATGCATTATTGATGTTACGGAACATTTTTTTTGCTCCATGGATGCATTTTTACTCTGCCACTTTTGGCCTAAACACCAGAATGATTCATAGTACCCTTTAATGTATGTAGATTAAAATTAAGTTATGCGTAAATGAAGTTGGCTACATTATTATGAACACATACGTAATTATGCACATTACACTGTATATGCTACAAAATTTGGCATTTTTCTCCTATAATTGGCGTTTATGTCAACAGTCCTTAAATTGATTTATACCATAATAAAAATTCATAAATTCATGAAATATTGCATCATTCACACATACGGTTGGTATGAATCCTACAATTTTTAATTGGCATTAAAATTGACAATATATTCAAGTTGAAAAATGTGATTGAAACAAAAATTAATAAATCAAATTCCTGATCAGTGAAAAAAAAATCATTGTTAATCTTCGACCTGGTGCATATGCCAAAATAGAATATTTTTTTTTTGCTTCCCTTTAAAAAAAAATTACTTGGCGTATTTATTTAATACTCAATCACACAGTAAAATGATACAACTTACAGGACACGGGGTGACCACAATTCCTCCCTTGATCTGGAAATGAGCCGCAGAGATGTCTTTGAACTTGATAGGCCTTGGCCTGGCCGGGTCACACCAAGGGTCATACATGGGATCAGAATTTTCCACGAAGTCAGGACCCACTCCATTAGTCTCAATCTTGTTTTCAAACACCATTTTTCTGGTCTTCTCCTATAGCAAAATTTGACACTTCCTTCCTTGACGACTCCCCGTCAAAGACTATCAATGTGCCAGGCTCGTGGGTGATCCTTAAGACCTTACTCAGATTAACCAACATCCCATGTTGCCATGCTGTGACCCATCCTGATATATCTAGACACGTGCATATATATTGAATCAGTCAAATGACGCATAGGACCATTGTTGCATCACCCACCGTTAAATGCCCTACTCATCAGAACGCGGAACTTGGCAAAGGATAACACTGACCTACAGACCTATTGTTTGTGTTTTTCCAGAAATAATAGACAATTTTTTAAAAAACAAACCGGGTATGTCCGGAGGCTTGCATTGTGTTTGCTAACAATAAATTCGATGGTATACCCGCACTTTTACCGGAGTTTGTGTAAAAATGTGGTCGACGCTGGTTCTTCCGACGCTGCTGGTCGTCGGCTGTGTTGCGACCGACGTTCAGTATTCTCCTTCTTCATCATACTCAGCATCTTATTCCTCCATGTCTCCATCTCCATCGTACTACACACCAAGCAACAGCAACGCAGCATACGACACATACCAGTCCTCTAACTACGCGTACCAACAGCAGGCACAGCAACAGCCGTCACCAAATTACGGTGCACCTCAACGACGACCAGAAAGGTTGGTGTCACCTACCAAATCGGGTTGGTCCGACGCTGGTGGTGCTGCTGAAGATGAATGGACCAACTCGGAGGAAGGAACATCTTGGAGAAATGCAAACAAGAGACCTACCGATTACGACACGTCTTCAACCGGACACAAATCCAGCGGACTTAGCAAAGATGGAGAGTCGTTTGTGGACGTAAGTTTATTTTTTGGGGACAAATATCCCGTCATATGTGCAATTAGTCAATTACCATAAGTGATAAAAATAACAACATCATTAGACATACCCTTGCTTGGCCATTGACTAATTAATAGCCAAACAAACAAGTTAATGGCAATATTTGGCCATGTTCTTGCCTTTTAATGACGATCAATATTGATGTATTTGGCAATAGAGATATTTCACTGTCTACGGGAACGGAAAGCAAGGCAACTTGGGCCCCCCTCAGTCCGTCTGCACGTGTACGTTTGGTCACGTCGACAGCCAGCAGGGTCACGTAGGCCTTAGGGTACGTGCAAAAATATATCAGTTAATTGACGTAATAATTGTAACATCGAAAAGGCTTAGGGTGGCCCAAAGTATGCCGTGAAAATACCGCCAGTTTTGCATAAACTGATTGAGTAACACTGTGACAATATGATTTTGACTAATTCATTTTGCAGACCTGATCACAATCACATGGGAATGATTTCGAGGGGTTTGAATATTCCATTACTCCTAATGGAATTCGGTTCCTTTTAAGCATTTCTCTAGAGACGGAACTCTATTGATCTATCAGAAAAATTTGACTTGACCGTTACACGTCAAGGACTATGTCGAGCACAATGCCTAACATACGACATATATGACACTGATTTTTTTCGGAAATGATTCAAATAGGCTCAAATTATTCCCTTAGGTCACATACGACATTTGCTCACTTTCTACTCAAAATCTATACCAGGTATATGTATATACAAGTATCTCTACATATATAAAACATAAAGTTTGTTAGTATGTATGTCACGGCTACCTAACCCACTTTCAGACCATTGAGAGTCCTGAAATTTGGCACACCGTGCCTCTGACTCAGGGAAAAGTCCGAAAACTGCAGTTTTTTTTAGTGCAAATAAATTTATTTTTTATTTTATATTTATAGAAATATCTGCCCATGATAGCCATGGGCGTGGGCATCCCTCTTCTGGTCATGTTCGTACTGATGATGATGAGCTCAGTGTTCGACGACTCAGGGATGTCCGGCTCAGGTGGACACTGGGACAAGCGAGAGGCGTCCCCACTGGGCCTCCTCCTGTCCCGGACAATCCAGTGGGACCTGTCCAGAATATCCAGAGCCATTGCTTCAGAAGGAATCTGCTCTGAACGTATTCTCTGCAGACTTGGAGCTGCAGCAAAGCCCTATCAAGCCACTCGAGGACTTATCAAGTTAGTGAGAGAGACCTACTTTCTCTTTGCTTCTCCCGGATTATACCTGTTTCTATAAAGGAGGGGGCTCAATGTTTCGTTTTTTAACAATTTTTATTTCCTCTTTGTGCGCAGGATTTTGGACTATGTTCTACCGCAAACGCTTCTGAAGCAGTTGAACGCGTTCAAGAAAAGCGTGGTTTCTGATGACGACAAGTGCGACAAGTACACGTGCGACAAGAGTTTTCTGCTCAAGATGATGAATTTGAACTGAACTGCCAGAAAATGTAAAGTGTGTTAAAAAAAAGTAATTTGGCAACAACTTTAAAATGTCAACACAGCTTCACCAGAGTGTTTCGATGATATGTGAATATATTTATTTAGAACCGAGCTTGACTCATATAAGTCACGCTCCAGAGATAAATGTGCAAGCATCCGGAATGAAACTAACAGGAGGTTCTGGATCAGTCTGCGCGTCAACACCCGCCAAGCTGTTTATACAACGTTATAATATGCACATTATGATAATATTAAAACCAACAAAACAAATCCGCTTGGACATTTTAAATAAAAGTTTTCACACACTGTATGCCATGCAGTTCAGATTGTATTGTTACATCTACTGTCGAAATAAAATAAAATCGGATTGCACAATGTACAGTTCTTGGTATGTCAGTGGAGGAAGTACATTCTGTATAGAAAATTGTGTCACAGCAGGGTACCGATGCAAAAGATGAATGTCAGGGCGTGGTGCATAACCTGCCAATGAACAGTACAGGTCACCAATGGCACACCTTTTTTCCCCCCTTCATATGCATTATGAAGACCTTTTTGGCAGACATTCATAACTTTGAAGCAGTTGGTGCAGTACAGTACAAGTGGCAGCAGACGGTAAGTTAATTTTAAACCTATTTTACTCTACCGCTTATGAAAAACAATAGCAAAAAAACCTGTAGCAAAACATCAGTAGCAAGAAAACAAAATAATGATATAAGTCGTATGTAACCAAAGATATTGTGTCCTATTGCATTATACGAGATTGTTCGTTTATATAGCTACAATAATAATATGATGCAATTTCTTCAGAGGCATGTTTCTATCACGCAGTTAATAATTTATCCTTGCAATTCCAGTAGGGGTTATCGGTGCGGTTATGCGATTGCAAATGACGTCTCCAATAAACGGAAACTTAGTTATAATCGAGGTCAATAACACGGAACAGGCTTTCTCGATGATGACAACAGGACTACAACTGTTGTGGTCTCGAAGAGTCAGACTGACCTTGTTGTGTCAGTCAATTTGCATAAGTTTGTTACATTCAATGTCCCTACAGGTTTAAAGTACGAGGGCGATATGTAAATAAAAATTATGATACACTAAAAATAGCTATAGTCGCTACTTTTAAAAATATACGAGGAAAAAATAATCAACTGTTAGCAAAAATTTCAAACTTATCTTGAGCAAGTATCGTTGCTGCTTTTAAATTGGTTGCTGTACTGAACAATCCGTAACTTCGTGTTACTGCTCCTAAGTGTACTGTACCTTTTAAAAAGCTCATAAATATTCAAATCTTGTTGCAAAAAAGGCCATAAACTGGCATGGTCTCTTTAATACGCTGCAGTGTTCCACAATGGCCAAGTGCATGCCTCATACTCGTACATAACCGTAATTTTTGCAATGTTGCTATAGCAATTTGGCAAGCTGTCGTGGCTCCGCACGTTAGAGCAATATGTTAGACACTGCGAGTAAAGAGACTAGGCAAAGCGTGAAACCCGTTTAAATGTATGAGCACTTGCACCTGTAGTATGACGTCAGCATAGAATAATTGCCATGATAATTACAAAAACAAACGTCATTTTGCAAATTTGCATGAGCTTCACTTTGTGTGTTTCAAACATTGAGTATATCCTGGCAGATATGCGCCATTTTCACTGATTTAAATGAACTATGCTGTCTTATTAGGTGACGGAAGTGTCGTAGGGTGTGTCAGCTCATGTGGCATTTCATTAATAGGCTACTAATTAACACAATAACGAGGTTTATGACATCTACATGAAGTGATTATGCGGTGTCCAGTACTGCCACCTAATATATTGTCAGCAAAGTTTCATGTCTAAAAACTTGGGCAATGGTTCCGGTGCCTTGAGTTTCCAGGGACATAATTTTGCTCATCATCGACAATCCTGGACAACAGTTAGTGGGTCGTCGGGTTGACATGTCTCATGGGTGCGGTCACGCCTGGTGTTTATGTGCCTGCCAAGTGTGCGCCTCATTTAAATAGAATGAACGTTCCAGAATGTCATTAAGAGGGACAGGGGGCACTCACCGAGACAGTCTTTTTGCAGTTGTCGACATGAAGACGCCCAAAGCAGCGGTCGGTTTGGTCCTCCTTGGTACCACAGTAGTCCAAGGGTCTTTCTTGCCATCCAAGAGCGATGCATACCTCAACAGCATCAGCAACCAGCAGCCTATTGACCCCTACCACTACGACGACCATCACCACCAGTATCAGCACCAGCAACAGCAACAGCACCAGCACCAGTACCAGCTGCAGAAGGGTGCCAGTGCGACAGCCCCTCCGACGACCCTGACAGGATATGGACCACCGTCGATGCCTCAGCCTCATCAGGAAGAGACATGGTACGGAAAGGTTGCTTCCAGACTTGGGGTCAGTCCAATGGTGCCCATCTTCCTGCTGCCTCTGATCACCGTCGCTGGATTGATGATGGTGCATGCGCCGACAACAGAGGTACCGGTACAATCCGATGGTAACGAGCAGGAGAAGATATTGGTCCAGGCACAGCTGCAACAACACAGCCAGATTCGACGACGACGTCAGTTAGGTACCGTATGACTATTTTACTGTTTCAAAGTGTAGAAAGTGACGTCACATGCACTAATCTGACATCCTAATTAATTATTAAATTAAATTATGGTCACGACGTCACAGTTCCAAATCGGCAAGGGTTACGTCACGCACAATTAAAATGGCGATCGTGACGTCATGTATTACCAAAATGGGGCTCATTACAGATTACGCAGTGAATGACATAGAACCATACGACTCAGAGGAAGACTGCGTGCACCGCATTGTGTGCGAGATAGGAGAGTTGGCTTATGGCATACGAGGGACGAACTTCTTGGTGAGGTGAGTGAGCATACCTGGTGCATGACTCGCTTGGTTTGTACCCTCCTGACCTTCTGAGCGAACTGACCTGAATAGTCTCGTCCCCTGTGCTTCTTCCAGATTGGTGGCCAAATGGGCTCCCGCGTCGCTCATGCCCTACGTGGAGACATTTGCGCGTTCCTCCACATCTACAGAAGGCGGCGGCTGCCATAAAATCTTCTGCGCCTTCATGCCTGCAAGAAACACCGAACTCATGTAATCCACAGAAAACCCAACTATAATTTATTTTTTCATATTTATTCAACTATTTATTTCTGCCACTGTCAATAAAGAGCCAGTAATTCACTCTCTTTCTTATTCTCCCAAAATTACGCCAGAAATGTGAGCTAAGTCTGTGCCTCTGTTTGTCCGCGGTGAGTCATCAGTATAGTGTGCAGAGAGGTAGGATGCGCCATCTATGTACGACACTGTCGAGGAGACAAAGTTTTGGTAAAGGGTTCAAGTAATAAACAAACATTTTAGGTGACATCTGAAGCTGTTCAAAGGTTAATCATAAGCAGCTTTGTCACACCTGAGTTGGAACACAAGATGCTCCCATAGCAACGAAATTGCAAGTCTATTGGACTGTGCATGATCGGGATTACTCTCACTCTCTCACAGACTGTTTTTATTCTGCCAAGTCAGACCTAATGTTCATTCATTCACCTGCTGCGGATGTTACTGTAAAGCAGCTCACGAGTGCATCCTTTTTGTCATGGTGGGTTGGTCATGGTATTGTCATTCAGGTGGGGAAAAAGACGAGAGAGAACCTCCCAAGTACTTGCTGCACGACACAATATAAGTGTCGCAAAGTGGGGCAAAAAGCTGATGCCGTTGCATGATTTAAAGGCAAGAGGAAACAACACAGAATAAAACTTCCTTCCAAAAACGTTTTCCCTGTCCTTGACCCAAAGGTTTTTTTTCCACCCTGTATTTTCTCTCCTGTTCCTTTTAATGGATACCACGAAAAAAAAGTACCGTTAATCGAGGTCCATTCGTAGGTCAATATAAGAGAGCTCGGGATGGAAAAATCTATAGGTTTCCCATTAAATTGAACTTAACACACTCTAGTAAAAAAGTAATTTTCAAGATTATGGACTTGACCTTTTAATGTTGATCGGCCCGGTCCGTTTACGTCGTTTCAACGTGTGTGACAATATGTCACTTTTCAAGTGTGCCAGTGACCTGTACTGCACAGTATGAAAACCAGGTGAGGCCATTAGCACACTTTTGTATGGACCAGATGGGAACATTTTCGGGGGCAAATGTATTTTTTAAAGGAATGGAAAGGGAAGATTGGACGAAAGAGAAGGTGTCCCACAAATACTTTTGAAAATAATAATTAATTGCTTAATTTACAGTGAAGCCATTCTTTCCCAAACGGTACGGTCTTTCAATAACTTTTGTTGTACAAAATGGAACCTGCTAAGAATGGAAAATATTTGGAGTGCCAGATTTCAGGAAATTTTAATTTGCTGAATTATTATTTGTTAATTTCTTAATATAATTACTGATAACTTACCTTACTATTATTTGCTTATAACTAAGACTCATTTCATAACTTACTTAAATATTCTTGTGTCATCAATTTATTGCATTATGTTGTCTATAACTCTTAGCACTATTAAATTATATTTCTTTGCTGTTATTTAGGTTATTATTAACATTGTTGGTGACATTGCCCTTATTTCTTCTTTTAACATTTAATATATTTGTTTATTGACATGTTTATTAAATTATTTCAAAAGTGCATTTATATCCGTTTATTTCCCACTTGATCCCACACAGTTGCTCCAGTTAGACAGGAAAGGAACGGTTCGGCAAAAACTGGTCTCAGCCCGTCTGACATGATAATCACCATCATTACCAAGCCTATTCATGTGACGTCAGGTTCTACCCATCCCAATTCACACACACACATAACCTTTGGATTATGCAGAGTATGATGTGGGGTGAGGGAAACAAGAAAATGTTGAACCCTGTCTATACCACCAGCAGGTATAAGTTTAACGATGCAAAACTTTGCGCCTAATTATTTCCTGCCTCAAGAAGAGAGAAGTCCCAGCACGAAACCGAACCTTGGCCTATTTTCCACAGTATACCAAAGCAATTGGCTTTCAAAGTTTCCAAGGCATGTTAAAACCGCCTAGTGACAAAAGGGCCTCTCCCCCATTTTGACGAGTCGATTTTCAAGTAGGCCATGGAACTGCTGCCTGTCCTCCAAACAAACTATCCTCCGATGCTGCTACTTGCCAGTGAGCCTTTTAACTAGTCGGGATAGTAAACTTTCCTGCGGGAATCCGCAACACCGGTGGAAGGAAGAAGGAGAACAGGATGCACAACTTCCAAATGCCTGACTGCTGTTTGACTCACCTGCTACCATTTACATGCGACTTGATTGCCTCCATTCAGAGCGACATCAAACCCCTTCAAGCAGTGCCTCTCGCAAACAGACAAGTTCAAACAGAATTAAGTGTGGAATTAAATGGTCGCATTATTTTTTTTGTGAGGTTTTCCTGAAATGGTGACCTTATTGGACAGGTTCCACCATTTTGATACACTCCTGACATCCTCAGCACAGTTACTGTGTTGTACTTCCTGCTGTGCTAAAGGTCGAAAGGTGAATTAATATATGGACAGACTATCGCATTCCATTGGAAGACCTGAAATTTTAAAATGGCCCGAGTCCAATAAGAATGATTGTGAAATGTGAAGCTTTGTAGGTTTTTTCCTGACCACCCTGTATATAATTAGTTAAAAATTGCGGAGAAAATACGAGCAATTCATGTGTAACTCTCGTAGAAATTCTACTTCTTCTATGTTACCGCGTATTTATGATATTGCATGTTATGCCCTCCCGTCAAGACCCTTGGTCTTACTTAGCACTGGATGGAAAATAAATAAATAAAATGAATAGGATATTGCATGTTATGGTACTGGTCAGTTAATGGTCAAATTATTGAATGTAACGATTAGTGAGTTATCTCAACAGGGCTTCGATATCGGTATATTCAGGGACAATAAACTTTTAAATAAAATGCTCCTGTAAAGGGAAAACAATAAATGAAAACAATAAATAAAAACGCTAAATAAATAATATTGAAAATCACACATAAAATAAACACAGGGAAAGCTGCTCAACTGTATATTTTCATTACACTTGTATATAAATAATAACGGTACATCACATAATACAATAATAATAAGAGTATTGTCTCAGCCTCTTTCTCTCTCCAGAGAAAGACGAATCAAAGTGGACAACACATTGATCGCCTGGGATTGAGGTCTGGTCACCGGGAATGCTTCTCCCTTGTTTGCATTGCACGCTACACATACGCTGACCCACATATACACACACGCTTTTGTACTAGTAATACTAAAATAGTCATGTCCAGTCTCGATACGAAGGCTACATGCCTATCGCATGTCGACACTGGACTGATGACGGCCCTATCAAGGATTTCTTGCTTCCAAAAGTAATATTGGCATCCCTGATAAATCATATTCCTATAAATCATAATGAAACGGTAATAATAAATGAATGGTAAAGTCATTTTCTTTATTTCCAGTTGAAGTTCATTAAAATCGTGAAAACAGCCAGTTTATTTTGATATGAAATGTCAGCTTCGATTTCATTTGATAAATTAATGGCAGGGGTACCAATATTACATATTAATAAAGATTGTCCTTTTAACATTAATTAATCAGTCTTAACGCTCCAAGTGCGGATGTTGGTCACATCCAATACTATAAACTACACATATGAGGTATTTGCGTTGTATAGATTATTTTAAATAAAAGTTTATGAATACACAATAAAAAAATAAATGGATGACGAAAGATGGTGAAATCAGTTCTTCTTGCTGTACTTTTCGATGGCGTCTGTCACCAAGGTTGTCAGACGCGCAATACGCTCAGGGGTTGCCACCTCCTTCAAAGCTCGAGCATTTACCTGTAGGTCAGAAAACGCATCGTCTCATGAATTTTATTTTATTTTCTTTGCTGTTTCTCGTGAACACTCCACTAACTAGCCCACAAAACTTGCGTGAGTTGCGCCACGTTACGGCTGCCAGGATTCACACACCCTTTACGAGTTTACGGTAACGTGGCACACATGAGAAAAGAACCATTGCTTTAAGATGTATAGATTAGATACGAGCCCCCCATACTTAAGCTGGACTTGTCATTTACACGGCAAGGAGTGAACTGGACCCGGTCCACTAAATTTGGTTCTAGGAACAGTGACCCAGAGACACAACCCTCGACATGAATCGTTCCTAACCTAACCTAACTTGCTTTTCTCGTTTCCATGTGAATGACCCATTGAGATGAAATTTCTGTCGATCAGTGATCTATCCTTAGGACGTCATAACTATCCCGTTCTTGCCCACACTAACGAGAAAGGAACTGACCTGGACCAAGTTCGGATACAGGCCGATGACCACTCCTACCACGACGATCACTCCAATGACGGCCACGGCCAAGGCGATGTCAGTCATGCCCCATCTGCTCCAGGACGAACCCAGGTCAAATCCATTGCCAAAAGTGGAAGTGCTCCAGCTATTAGCACTACCAGGATAGCCATTGGCATCTTTGACCGGATAGTAATAATAGTAGTATCCTTGTTGACCTGCTGCGTTTTGAGCGGCCGTGGTTGAGCTGTAGCCAAAGTCTTTGTCTGCAGCCTGTTGGGGCTGCTGGGGCTGCTGGGGACTGAAGCCCATGGGCGAGTTGGGACCAGGGGCGGCCCCGGGTTGGGGTGAGGATGGGGAGAACTGTTGGGCTGGGGATTGGTTCTGGAAGTTCTCTCCGGATGCCCAGGATAGGAGGGCAACCAGTACGACGACAAAAAGAGTCTTCATGCTGGTGGTGAAAGCACCAAATAAAAAATTTAAAATGTTACCAAATAATTTTACATAAAATTTTGCTAAGATAACAGCTGCATGACACGTACACACAATTTAAATATCGCCCCAAAAACAAGTCTGACGATGGAAAACTCCATATCTCTCAAGATTGGAAGCTCAAAGTCCGTCACCAAAATGTCACAATAATATCGGGCAAATTACAAGGACCAGGGTTCGAAAAATTGGCAACGAAATATTGTACACCTACATTTTTTTAATCCCCCCAAAAATGTGAAGCACTCATTGAGGGTACCGCTAGTTATGCAAGCATTTCATTGCAAAAAAATGGCACAGTCAACCTATTCACAATGTTCCGCTACATGCAGAAATCCTCCCTGCCCATTATATTGACTTCCACTCCCAAGCCCATTCTTATGCGAATATTGCTTTATCAGTTTCCTGCGAATCTTTTTTCAGACTATGACCTAACCCAATTCCAGTACACAACCCCACTGATAATCACTATACCACACCATACAAAGTACAACAAAAAAATTGGGCTTACCTTTCAGAGTATGGAGACTACTGGAGGCTCGGATGAAACAGGGCTAACTGAGAGGTATGGAGGGACAACCCAGGGTTTTTCTACCCTCGGAATTTTTTGAGGGTTGGGTAAGGTGAGGTGGGTAAGGTGGGGGGTGATGAATAAGAAGGGGAGAGCTGACCATGAACCTTGAGGGTTCCTCTTGTTTACCACCCTGCGCAATCTTTTCTACCTGCTGGAGTTGGCCTTCGCCTTTCTGTTCTGGAGAGTGACAAAAAACCTTCTAGGAGACTCCAAAAGCATGCTTTCAGAGAAGAGGAAAATAAAAGGAACATTGTGCTGTCCCTTGGCCAATAACAATCTGGGTGCCGGGACAACTGAGATGGTCAGATGAGGTCAATGTCACGACAAAAAATTGGTATAGAGTATTCTACCAATGTAACTAGATTTCAACATTTTTCAAGTGTTCCTTGCCGGTGTCCTATTTATAATTATCATGGGAATACAAATACATCCATCAAATTTAAAATTTAAACAAGTTTTTAGATAACCCAAATCAGAGATTTGACCTAGAGAAACTACAGGTTTGATTGTGATCAAATGTTCCAATATTTCTTAATATTCTATCGTGCTGGGCTTGGGCTCTTAATTGGGTGTTGAAACAATTAATTTCTAGAATTGGCTTCATGTATGATGTTGCCATCAGTTGTTTTTTTGTCACAATAAGTACAGCGTTGGATTGAAAGTGACTTAATCAAATACAGTAATATAGTGTTTGGCTCAATATCAGTTATTTTTAGCGCAAGTTGATTTTGTTCTTATTGGCTTTTTATAATTTGTTATTTTATTGAGACTATTGCTTATCACTTTCAAGTGATAAGCAATAATCTCAAGCGTGGAAATTCACATAGTTTTGTTACTAATTCAATAAAATTATGAAACATTGGCACTACATTTTTGTAATCACACATACACTAGTTTTAGGCTCAATTTTTCTCAATTTTTGTCACATTTTCTAGCCGATTGTTGACATTTCAAGTGAAGAACCCTTCTCAGTTGTGACCTTTTCTTTTTCTAAAATCACTCATTTGCTTTTGATAATCACTTCCAAACTTTTTGAGCATACATTCTGTTGGAAATGTTTTAGTCAACATTGTAGTTAGACAGGAAATGTCCATCATTATCATTTAATACATCCTAATTTCCGCAGACAGGTATCATGACTGATGTCAGTGCTTTTGCTACATACTCGCACATGTACACCGTCATTCATAAGGTAATAACTAGGCCACCTTCGGAACTTAAACACCTGATGCACCCAAAGGCGTTAATGCGGAAATCACGGAGTCACGAAATAAACAACGGCATTTTTTTTCTCCCCTCTCGTAACATGTTCTCTTGATTCATTATACGGTTATTACTATTGACGTGCTTGCCTGTGTAATGCAGGGCAATGAAAACATTTTAAAAAAGCATTTCGAAAATAACTTGCCACGCTCCCCATTGTGCAAAAATGCGAGCTCACCTTGTAATTGGCTCATTAGTCCGCCAATTATACTCTAACATATATTTTTATTAGCCTATAGCCTAGGACACTCTCATTGTACTGAAAAGCAAAGCGGATGTTAGCAAAAAATATGTTCAGCATTTTATCACAACAACCGGACCCTTTACACAGTTTTAATTTACCAGACCCTTTGTGTTTCTAAATCCGAGTGACTATCTGGACATGGGAAAACAGTTTCCATCCCAAAAGTGATATCAAAAATTAATCTGGGCTCCAGGCGATATCGAGCGTGTTTGCTTCAAAAGACTATACAGTAGGAAAGAAAATGAAGCGTATAATCACATTAATTTCATGTTACGCCGCCACCAGCACTATCATTATCTGAATGGCAAATCAACTAGAATTACTACCAATGACTATTCATCCTCAATAAATGGCTATCAATAAATAGAAGTATGACGCATTTTCCAAGTAATATCCAAATTCTATTTTCAGCTATTGATGTATTATAGACACATATTTTTGCAATTAATGATTGTGACATAAATGCTACAATTTATTGCAAAACCTGTTGCCATATTGCTCCAATGACCCACTGAACGTTTACCCCACACACCCGTTTTTTTTCTTCCAAAATTCAGAAGAAGAAAAAAAAATTACCGTTCACCTTCTGACGAAATATGGCCACATATAGTGAGTCGTATTTTGGCAACCAAATAGCCTTGAAATCTCGCACATTTTCTCTCTACCACCTTTTGGTCAAGGCCGCATCGCGAGGGAAGTGACCTCCATTCTAGGTCACGGGCAAGTTCCGTCCTCTCACCACCAGGGATTAAATTTTTTTGTTGTTGTTGTTGTCTTCCTTAGAACATGCCTCGAAGCCTTCCGGGAGGCGGAGAGATATGAAACACCTTCATAGAAAATTGTTATATGCATGTTGAGGGAAGATGACTGGTTGGTGGAGCTATGGCTATTCCGTAAAATTCGTTTTCTAGAGCGACTCCTTTCCACGTGGGTGCAAGGAAAAAACCTCTTTGGAGGAGAGGTGTAAGGAGGGTGGGAGGTGGGGGTGGATATGTAGGAGGGGTCAAAAAACCGGTGCTTATAAAACAACCTGAGAGACCTCGCGCACGGCCAGTTAAGGTCAAAACCTTGTGCCTAGTTGGTCGGATTTTGTTACATATCAGAGGGCAAAGGTAAGTCTTCTTATTTACTAGTTTGAGAGAAAATATCTGAGTGATCTTCTATGGTGGGTTGACTTGGGAGGACCATTTGAGTCATGTTGAGCGGTCGTCCCTGACCTTCTTGGGGGGTGTCCCTTTTTTTTGCTTTCATTTCTTACCTGTCTAATTTCCCTCTCACCTTCCCCTCTCAGCTATTTTTAGAGTAGGACTAACGGGATGTTCGGAGATTACATAATGTTTTTGTTGGGAGGAACCCTTAGGAGAAAGGATTGCGACTGAATGGGAGTTTGGTTTTTTTGGAGTGATAGAGGAATTTTATTAATTAACAATAGGAGCGTAAATAATTCGACGAGAAACTATTTTCTTGGGTAATGTTAAGGACTAGTTACATTTGTTAAAAATAATTCTCAGGAGAATGAGTGGAAATGAATTTTTTTTATTACTTAGATTTTCTAAAGTGTCCAAGAATTTTTATCAATTTAAAATCTTCACGAGGGTACTTGTTCATACATGTTGTATACATAATGTAGCTTCCACGAGAATGAACAACTTCACATATTAGTCATGAACTTCTGCGTTAATCATGATTATTGTTGTCAACATATATCTACTCGTATATATTAAGCTTAACTGCATAATCGTCTTAAATACATTTTTAAAATTTATTGTATACCGGTACGGATTATTGGAAGAGGTGATTATTCATCAAGCTCGTGGCCCAATTGTACTGTACCAAAGTAAAATTTTACAAATGTGGCTAGTACAGTATATCTAATTACATAAACTGAAACAATACTTTAATTTGCGTTACCGGTAATGCTACTAGGTCCATGTCAATTCGCGTTATTATTGTAACCAGAATGAACCCCAACCATTTGAAAAATAAGGTACGTTTTCATTACCAAATTTGGAGGCACTTTAAAATATTAATTGCTTAGGCTTTAAACTAGTACACTTACAGCACATGTTTGACCAAAGCGTTATAAAAATATAGCTAGTTTTATATTCAAACATTCGTGCATTTAATGTTTTTAAGAGTACTTACGTATACTAAACTTAACCAAATCACATCACTCGCGTTAAAGTCACTTTAAAAACTATCACATCTAATATATTCATTATTCATAGTCACTACCAAGAATGGAATTTAAATAAAAACATTCGTTAGATGTTTGACAAAATCGTGAAAAATATAGATAAATCTACATTCATCGTTAATATATTGTACTGGTATTAAAAAGTATTCTCGAAAATTCGAACCACACTAGAATAGACCGCAATTTAAGTCCGAGCTGCACGTCGTGATTTATGCAACTCAATTAATCCAAAGGCACAGTGCGTCCATCATGGCGCAAAATACGAATCGTCACTTCCTTTTCCTTGAGCAAGCCTGTATGGCCCAGATTAAAAAGTTTGTAATTAACGTACAACTCAGGTGGTTAAATTCGCCCCTAAATAATTGTGCAAAAATTCTGATTGCTCGTGGGAGGTCAGACCTTGCACTTTTTTTTCCCTACAGTTCGAAGCACTCTTTTCCTGTCGTGCCGACAACAATAATCCTCAACAACTTAATGGTCGCCATTAGCATGTATCCGAGCCGTAAGGTCACGACGATTTGTTTTTCATGGCCAATTTCTTCCGTATACCAAACGGCCAAGGAATGTCTATGACCTGTAGAAAAAACAAAAATCAAACGGTAACTTCCCCCAATAAATAATGCATGAGACGGAAGACGGAAAAGTTCTTTTGCCAAGTGTACCATATTCATAAAAACTTTCTTTTCGAAACAATGCAAAATACCGGTTCTTATTTGTAACGAACTCTCAATTTATGTGGTGTTAAATAGTTGGTGTGTAGTAGTTAATATGATGTACAGAGAGTGGGTTGAATCGAAACCCCCCTCCCACGCCACGTCGATATCTATCATAAAGCTCCGATATCATGGGTTAGAATCAGATAGGATCACGTGGGATGATCCGGGGGAATTTACGGCCATCTTGTCAAAGGTTTTTAAAAAACTGACTCCCACGCAGAAAAATATCGCTTTTCGACTGTGGGCGGTTGGGTGGATAACTTACACGGATTATTAAAATAAGCTTGATTAGGTTCTGTGAGGTATTATGTGGCAGCATCACATTATTAGCGGTTTGTGCGGGGGAGATTGGCGAAAAATCGGTACCTGCAATATGAAGCTAGAAAATAATAATAGTTTCTAAATAAGTCACTTAGGTAGAGATTCACGACGTAAAAGCGAGAAAAATAATTGTCAGATTCTGTATACATTTTTCCGTACATAACAGAAGCCAGTTTCGTATATATGAGCCAAAATTGACAGAAATTCTATGATTAGGTTCATTTTTAAAAATTTGCAATTAATATGGGTTCATATAAACGGGCATTAAATCATCAATTTCAGTCTTATGCTCTTTTGCTAATATTGAATGTAATTACTGCACATGCTGCCGCCAAAATGATGCAGTGATTATTCACATAGGTTCGGTTGTATGAACATTAAATTATTAAGCCGAACACATATCTCCGATTGTGGTTAGGCATCGGAATACATAACCAGAGATTTTTAGTTCAATTAATTGGGGAATTGGTGAGCTTTTCGACCAATTCTGTCACCATACAGGGGATGTCACTGACATCTCGATCATAATGCAGTATAATATTCAATGCTAATTATTAGCATAACAATAGTACAGCATAATATCTGACAGTCAATGTCACATAAAGCATTATTATTATTATGATCATCGAGGCATGTTTGTACCACGAATTAGCTTCCATTTATCGTATTCTAAAATCAACAGTTTTTTTTACTCCAAATCTCAAAGGAAGATTCGACTCCTGTGAGAGGTTTTACTTACCAAATAGAAAAAAAGTACTCAAAAAGCGAGACTGTTCCACGCGAAGCAATGTTTGATTGACGAGAAAGTGTGAGATCTCTCCTTGTAGTGATGAGATCAATTTCAGATCATCCTGCTAAGGGAGAGATCTTTAGTGAAACCTCACGTGAGCATCCATCGCAAATAAGGAAAGCTCAAATGAAAGTTATTAACAAGAATATTTATTAGAACAAGATTAATCAGTGCGAATAGCCTGGAACTCTATAACAAATTTTTTTAAATGTGGCTTCTCACGAATTAAAAATTAATATATTCTTATCGCACATTCCGCTGTACCTTTTGTTTCATATATTTAGTTTCAAGGCCATGCTTTGTGAATGCGTGCGCCTAATCAATATCCTGTTCATAGTAACCGAGGAATTTGCACAATTCCTAGCGAAAAAGGTTAAATCAGCCTGATAGCCCTAAATCCTCATAAAGGTTTATTATTCGTGGCTGATCATGACAACTAAATGCAATATGGCGAAAGAGTGGCATTCATGCAATTTTAAAATAAATCACGTTACGCAAAAACACAATTGATTATACGTAAAGTGATATGAATAGAAGTGTCCTTGATTACGAGTGCGAGTTTGAACTGTAACACACAATTCGCACCTAAATGCAATCAATCAAGGTTTCAGCACAAACCAAAACGTGATGTATAATGTGAAAAAGCATACCACGTTGTTTTTATTATTTAAAAAGTCAAACAGTAGAAAAATAGCCACACTGTTCAACAGGCACTTTAAACTAACAACTAACGTGTAGTAGACACTTTCATTAAAATCTGAAAATTTAACATGCCTCATATGTGCAATAATGCGCAAATATTTTCCAGGCGCAAGTGACAATTAATTAGGTTTGCCTTTATACAATATTATTAGCACAATCCGGTGTAAAATTGTGGTTCGTTTAAAATGGCGAATCAGCCTCATGTTACAATTTTTCCCCCCTGACATGTAACAATGGTAAGTACGTGCAATCTTGTGTCCAATAAGCCATGGCCTGAAGACACGCTCGCCCAACCACCTTGGCTTGTTAGCTAAACCAAAGGCGGCAAACGACTCCCCAGAAAAATTCACACCCAATAAACCCACGAAAAAAAAAGCGTTCCTTATTCTTCCAACACAATGGAATGTTTCTAACAGTATCTCGGCATTCAGGTCGTCATCCTAGCAAAACAAGAGTCATACCCATACAGTCCAAGCAGAAAGATCTCTCGTGATGCCAAAATAATCTTGACGTGATCTTATTTTTTTCTCTCTCTCATAAGACTTACATAAGCGTGAAGATCTAGTTGGTGCTTGGAGGTGTGACAAAGGGTCGTAGCCAGAATGATGACAGGACACGAGAAGGTGTGAGATATTACAGCACACTTGTCCAAGGGGGCTGAAAATTGGGCTCGTTTTGCTTGGGCCTTTTGCGGTGGTTTTACTGTACATATATGGCCTGTTTTAATTACTTGTTTTAATGGACTCGGTTTGTTACATAGTTGTGGGTGGCGGATTTATTACCGTCGTACTACACCACTATTGATTATCTGTTAAATCAGAGTACGTGATATTGGCTTTCAGTATTTGTAAAATAAGATACTGAATGAACCGATACTAGCGCGTCATTATCATTATTATCATTATCGTTATAATTATAATTATAATTATTATTATTATTATTATTATTATTATTATTATTATTATTATTACTGCTGGTGTTACAATGTGTATGTTAACAAAAATAAAATTATAAATTTCAGCCAGTTGATTAATTTGTAGTAACCAGCCACTATGCTCAATAATTTAGTGGGCAATTAATTGTTGTAAAAACGTCGTTTGAGTAATATTAATAAAGCATTCCATCGGGGCATAAATTATGTTGGACTTTTTTCTAATGTGTGGCAATTCCTAGAATGGCAAATTTAATAACTGATAGAGTGGAAAATGTTTCCAAAATTGTTATTGGTGGTTTTCAATAATAGGGATAAGAAAAATTAACTCGATGAATTGGTATGTATTTCACGAAAACGTCACGTTATTTCATATTCCCCCCCCCCCCCCNCCAAATGAGGTTTAAAGCCTCAAACATATGAAGTATGACATTGCCAAGGTCGTACCATTGCAGAGCTCGATGATATGAAATGTGCTCAATATGAAAACATTCGAGTAATGATGGCTGTAGGAGCGTAAAATTTTGGTAGACATGGAAATAATATTGGAGAAGAAAGAGTAGGCCTACATACTAAAACATGCTGGTGAGCTTTTAAAAATCAAGCCAATATAATTGCAAATTAATCGAATACTACAAGTTTTAATGTGGCCAAAATTCTATGAGCCCTCCTGCCTCCAAAATATAACTGACGTCCTTTCATAGCATATGCTGCTAATTACGACATGAAACAAACTTTGCTTATAATGTAATGATAACAAGGTGCTCCCATGCAACAGGAATAATGCTGGTTGCGTGATGGTATAGTAAATGGAAACAACTTGTTCAGTTTGTTACTAGCTTTTTGGTAAAATATTGTTGAAAACCTTCCATAACAATGCTCTACAGGCCGTTAAAAAAAATTCGATCAATCATGAAAGAGGGCATAACCTGAGCTAAATAGTATAATTGAATCAGAGGCAAAATTAATGAACTGACTTACATGGGCAGCAAAATTCAAGCAAAGAGCCACATGTATCTGGCGTCTTATGCTCTTAAACTTAATCACATTGACAGCACGCACCAAAATGTGACCAAAATTCATAAATGAAAATATGAATGATCACCAAAATTCTTGAATAAGTAAGAGAAACTTAGAATAAACGAGCGATAAATCCATAACAGGAAGACAAATATGCACCTGTTAATCGGTAAATAATATAAAATACATGAAATACGCAAATTTCACTTAAAGCGTAAATAATATACATAATAATTAATAAAATATATAAAAATAATTGATACCTCCTTAACAGGCAGGTAAATGTAATATGCTGTATAGTAGGTCTAATGGAAAAGGTTTTTATTATTATGAAATGCACAAATTGTTAAATAATAATTAAATCAAATAGAACAGTATACAAAATGTCCAATTAATGTTAACTTACAAACGATGCAAGTAATGTAAAAATAATAATACGAAAATGTGATGCCATTGCAATCAAATCACCTCGATAGCAACTCGTGACAGATTACTGGCCCCGCAAATTTCAATTACACATCAATTGCCTGATGATCATGCGAAAATTGTCTTATACTCTGGAGCATCACGCACGACCCCCGAGTGTATTGGTCACGACATATCAGTACCTTAAAACGACATGTAGGTCGGCATATCCCCCCACACTTGATTTCAGACAACTTCTCTCCCACCCACCCTCCTTCCCTTTGCCTTCCTTCATCATCCTCGCCCGTGACATGCTTTTCTCGTTTCCCCGGCTGGCTCCATGCAGCACGGAACACGAGCCAGCCCAGGAAGAAGAAAAGAAGGAGAGAAAAAGTTGGTCGCCGTACGTCGACTCGGACTACCTCTTTGACCTGCAGTCAAGGCAATCTTATCCGTCTGACCTACTAGGGAAGGGACCTACTAACTTAGCTTGGGTCGAGAGCGTGCCTCGAAATCCAAACGTGGGCCAACCAACCAACATGGCCGGGGATTCAACAGAACAATAGATTGGAAAACAAAATAATATTCTGCATGACTATTGCTTTGTAACAAGTTGCTATAGCTAGGGGAGCGGGGAAAAAAACAATTGGGTGAAAATATGTGTCAACAGCCGGATGACCTTTCTGTAATCACAGAACTTTGGTCAGACTCTAAGGGGTTAGGCTTGGGTCTCGGTCGTTGTTTTGCAATGAGTCCTATTTTGATTGTGATCGCGAAATTTTTAAATGCAAATAGCAAAACAAGTCGCGCGTTGAAACTACTGCATTTATATGAACCACTGCCTAATAACACAAAAGGATTACAGATTTTTTAATAATTTAATGTTATTTTGTGTACAGTTTTGAATATTAAATTATGTCTAATCTGTATTAATAACATCAAGAAATATAGCAACAAAAAAGAAAGTGACAGCCATAAATAAATGGAAGGAATATCAATCTATGTAATTAATAAACAAATAGATTACGACGAATCATTAATAGAATTCGAGTTAATAGAACACATAAATATATTAGTATAAGTACAGTAACTCATAGACTATTTGAAAGGGTTAGTCAAAATTAGAATTTTTCAATACAGTACTCGAAATCGTCAAATTAGATTGCATTTTGGACATTTTTGACGAATAATTGAAGGGCTCCATGAACGAAGGGGGTAGCTAAATAGTACAGTGTTAGTTACCCCCTTCCTTCATGGAGTCCTTCAATTCTTCCTGATAATGTCCACATTGTAATTAAAAATGATACCGGTACTTAATAATATCTTGCATCAATATTAATTTTCTTGCAAATTTGCTAGCTAATTTCAGAATCTCACCCATTTTAGTACTTTAAATAAATTTGCGCACAAAATTTTGCTCGTCATACTCCATAACTGGCGTGCAAACGTGAACCGAAATTAACTTCTCCGCGCTGAAGCCGAGGGAGACAACAATGAGTTGCGAAACAATTTCCCCCCCACTACACATCCCAATACAAACTGTCGCCTCCGTCCTAAACTTGTTGATATTTACGCAGTTGTTACCCTTTACCTCCCAACATAATCCCAGACCAACACCAGCTCGAAATAATAAAAAAGTGACTAACGTGCCGCATAAAATCTGCATGTTTTCCCTACATAGCTGTCTCTCTAAAAAAAAATTCCCCCAACTCTAATTTTTTCCATTCCAATTTGAGATACGTCCTTCCACACACATACACACACACGGGGATGGAGAAAAAAAAACTCCGGAGCTTTAGTGTGTTACATTTCGTGCGTCGTTGACCCAGTTGGCAGCTTTGTGATGGCGGAACTTCCGTCGGGAATTTACCCCTAGGCGCCAATCCGGAAAGGCGCAGCCCTCTTTTACAGGACTCGTCTTCTCTCTAAACCTCTTTCACTGGGTATATCCTCAACCCACCAAATCCTCTATACCACAACAGGTTTCTCCACCTGGGCAGGTGTGCGCCTCAGATTTTTATTCCGTTCTCAAAGAAAGAGGGGCAAACATGCATAGGAGGAATACAGTAATTCCGTTGCATAATCGCTCTAGGAATCTAACAGGGAATTCAGATGGTTAAAAAAACATGTGAGTTAAAGTTGGGTCTGTAAATTGTTGGTTAGCAACGGAAATAATTTGTATCCTGGCAGGTAGGCAATTGTCAGGGTTGCATAAATTGCAGGATGAGTGCGAAATTATGCATATTATTGGGAGTCATTTGCATACACAGAAATTAAGTGGAAAAATGTATTATAAATGGAAAAAACGATTAAGTTTTAATTGAAGATGAGTAAAATCACAGTTGTCTGCTATAGGATGAATTATTTAGTAAGTCGAAAATCCATTACATTCCGAGATCCGCACAAAGAGATGGATTTTACGTCCTCTTGAGAATAAGCTACCATTGATAGAGCGATTCATTAGTGGGGATTTTCTCATAAGCTTTCCGTAGTGAAGATAGAGCGGCAGATAATTCTAGTAAAAGCTTACTGGAGTACAGTACTGTACATAAAGTGTGTGATCTAAGGATTTTCTTTTAAAAAATTGCAAAAATAAACCGCAAAGGCAGATGTGCACAAGTCACTTTAATTAGGGCAGTTGCAACACAAATGAAATGGAATGCTACACTGAATTGTTAAAAAATGAATAAAATATGCAAATCTCAAAAATAGCTTACTAATGACATCTGAAGATTGGCGGAAATTGCTCATAAATCATTCCTAGTATAAAGCGGACATGAGTGACAGGAACGTGCTCAACCCAGTGTTTTTGGATTGACAACACGTTGTGAATAGACCAGTGTGTCATCCTATGCGACGGAAGCAATTAGTCGTCGATGATATTGCAAAAATAGGAGCTCAGTGAAAATGAATTAAATGCACGGCCTGTACACAAAATTAGCATGAAATCGTAATTATTTTATGCCTTTCAAATAACATTCTTGTACAGCATGCTATGGATTTTCGCAATATGTTCAAAGCTGATATAGCTGGAATAAAACACTGTACAGTAGGCTACGTGTCATATTATCCAGGCACGGGGGGCCCTGCACTTGCCACCAACCAAAAAGAACTTTTATGCAAATTTTCAACTGCAGGTCTCTCCTCTAAATATTTTTTTTTATCCATGACGCAAACGTGACCGCATTATTTTTCAGTCAAAGGGTAAACGGACACAATTGCGGTTATTGTTGCCTTTTAATTTCGGTTCATTCAACGTTCTGCAAATTCGAAATGACAAAGCCACGCATCAATCAATTACATGTCAACACGGAGCACACCCAACGCCCAAATAGTACGACAAAAAAAAGGTGCTCCACTTACGTAATTACTGAACCTGCAAAATTGACACATGCTCTACTTTTGAAGACACCTATTCGACTAATTGTGATGAGGGAGTCCATAAACTGGACAAAAAAATACAATAACAATGCGGCATAACGGATCTTTCTTCTAGATATGTTTTTCTGGGAGACAATTCGAGGAGACAATGGTTGAAAAATTTGAACAAAACAGGTGTCCACTTTCTAGCCAGGATATATCTACTTCTTTCCAATGGGTTTTGACCATGGCGTCAGAATACAAAATACCAAGGGGTGTTGCTTACAAGGGGTCATGGCCAAGCACAGGTACCGTTATTTTACCTAAATGCCCCAAAGGTGTGGGGACCTAAAGAAAAAAAAAGGTGCAGGTAGAAGAGGGGTGGAAAAGGAAAAAAAGAGGAATTTTTGAAGGTTGGGTAGGTGGGTCCAGTTCCCTTTTTGATTGTTGCCAAGAAGGCAGGTTGCCCAATAGGAATGGTCTCAAAAAGACTGGGTTGGTGGCCCAGAAGCTGGTTTTAAAAAAATGTTTCAACCGTTAGACAAACCTGTCATTAGTCAGATTTTTGTTTGTGTCGTGAATGTGAATGTGATAAAATGTCACAGCTCGGAAGGAAAATTAAGCGTGACAATGAGAAGCATAAACTAGGCTAATAGTATTATTAAAACCACAGCTACCAATGACAGCATGCCAGTTTTTTTTCTTCAAAAATCACCATATCATCAGTCAATCATTTGAAAGGGAGTGTCAGTGATGAAGCATATAACTACAAATACATAATTATGCTTACAAATTTTGTATTTTTTGTGTAAAAATCACAAAACAAACTCGTGTGTAACATGACAATTATTTGTATTAATTAATACAGTACAAACCACATGTAAATGTATTAACATTAGTATTCATTGTTGGTGAGTCCACAATTCACTAGTGATTTGTGCGCATTATTGGTCCATATTTATTCGCAAAAATCTTTTCTTCAAAAACCAAGTGCTAATGGCCGGAGAAAGTCACCGTTCCAACACCGGTTCAATTCATCAGAAAAACCGTTGTCCATTTGCTCTTACCCACGATTAGCACCTGTTTAAATCACAAGTGCAAAGTGCTCCGGGGCCCCTTTTCCCGGAATTGCGAATTTGCATTGCAGATGACACCTTCCGCGAAATTTAATGAGTACACGACAGCTTCTGTATGTGTACCCTACATTAAAGCCCTTGTTCCAGTTGAAAAGTCCGCGTGTCACTTTTGCAAATTAAGCTGCTTATTTTTTCGCAGTTTAGATGGCACCAAAATTACCTTCTTTTATTAGATCATGTATAGAATTGGCTAGGCGTGACTTTGTCCCTACATGCGATGACTCATCACCTAGGTGCATGCAGTTACTGCAGTCGCCACGGGGAGCGGTAGTGTGCATAGGGCGCCACCTTGTAGTAGCATATTGTACTACGTCCAAGTCGCACAAATTGTTTCCTACACTACCTTACAGGCGACCCTGCGATGTTGCCAAGAGGCTACCGGTATGAATTTGGCCCCTGAGGAGTAACTGTGGCAGCGTTGTTGTCTTAACAATGGACTTGCGCGAGTGTGGGTGCGCACTCGGTTGCGCTCGTAAAAAATTCATCTATAATGTAGATAAATTCAATGGAGTTATAACTCTGTGTTTATTGCTCATCTTTTCAGATGATGACTCGGACAGCGCCTGTGGCGCTCTTGACCCTCCTGGTGACCCTGGTGACCTCCACACCCAACGGGTCGACGCATCCTCAAGTGATACCCCAGGCAGCCCAGGTGGTACCATCTGTTGTGGACACTCGAGGGGTGCCACAGACGGCCCAGAGCAGGGAGGCACCCGCATACACCGGAGGAGGATCCGGATTCGGAGGGTTCAGCGGTGGCGGCTCAGGAGGTCACAGCGGGGGCGGAGGCGGAGGTCACGGTGGAGGTCACGGCGGTGGTGACTACGGACAAGTGTCGCAACCGCAAGGAAACACAGGGTCAGTACCTGGCGATGGAAGTGTCGCAGGCTGTGTCATCATCTCTTGTGATTTCTCAGGTACTATTACTACTACTACCCGGTGGCCCAAGAGAAGGAACCTGCAGTGCACCACTCATCTCACGAATCATTCGGAATTGACCCCTGGGGCATAGTGGCCATGTTGGCCATCTGTGGTCTCCTCATGGGTGGAGCCTACTTCATGATGCCAGGCTGGTCGTGGGCGCCAGGTCACCAGGACGTGTACTACCGAGCCTTCCAGACAGCCGGACCTTCCCTGATCGGCATGGAAAAGGACGACTTCAAGACTCTGACCGCGTTGGTGCTCACAGCTATCGAAGGGGAACAGTGCATGGAACGTCTCGCATGCGATGCAGGAAAGCTTGTCAAGAAGGTCAAGAGGGCCGAGACGTTCCTCAGGTATTAAAATGACACAAATTATGTAAAAGGTCGCACCAGTTGGGCTGTACCGTTGCACTTATTTCCAACGCTACGTTTGGGAGAAAACAAAATGGCCGCCTTTTGCGACATTGCCAAAGCTCAGAGAGTTATTGTGTTCATTTACAATTTTTTTTACAAAAATATGATATTTTAGGCATATCTGGGTTAAAGACAACAACGTCCACGATTTTAACTAATATTTGCGATGTTTTTCAGGCTGATGGAGGATTTCGCGCCGAATTCATTCGCGGCCAGCATCAAGTCTCTCCGAACCGGAATCAAATCGCCAGATCAATGCAGGAACGTCAATTGTCAAAGAAGAAGGAAGTAAATCCAACCCAAACAACCCTGACAAATCCATGCTGCCTTTAAATTGAACCACTGTGTTTTTTCGAGCACAGACTTCAGGAGATTTAATTAGCAGAAGTGAGGCTATAATCCTCCATTGTGCCACCTGCATACATTTGTATTTTTTTTGTTTGGGACGTTTCAGGCTGATGGGTATTGACAATATTTTTTTTTATTTTTAAGAAACTTACAAAGTAAAAAATGTACGAGCTCGCAGGGTGTGATTGTACGAATGGTTTTTTTTTGTTTCTTCTGCTCAACCAGCTGCCATCTTCTGCTGGGTCGAAGAACCAAGCCAATCGTAACGGTTGTCTTTTACATTATTGTAGAGAAAAGTTGGGCTTTACAATGTTGTAACAATGTATGTGCAATATTGTAAATATTTGGCGACATATTGAAATCACAACTACATCGAGAATATTGTGTGCTGATAATATTGCAAACGAATGTAGAAAATCGCTAATTTGATATATCGCAAATATGTTCGATATCTCACTTGATTCAAATTGTCTGATTTTCATTATGGTATTTTAAACTGCCCAAATTTTCTCTTCAATATTGCAGTAGACTGGTATGCCAGCTCTCTTATGTACCAAAGTGTGAATTTATTTTGTACCGTAATTTATGTAGCGTTACATCACACGTAACTATAGAAATTACTTACGTTAAAACACTCAGGTTTAATTTTTTTTTGTAAAGGTTCAATGCTCAATAAGTAGCCCCACCAGCCCTACACGTTCAAGCAGCTTCCAACTGTGTACATAACGCGAATTACACGCACATCTGATATTTATTTGTGCACCCAAACCCCGTCCCGCTATCAAAAGCGAAGGTATGAATATTCCTTTCCCCCGAATTTTGTACGTTTCGCTCGAGACAGAAGATTCTGAATAAATTAACATGTTTAATTTTGAAAGACACACTTTGCTGGAGTTTGCCACGACATTTTTGTTTTTAAGGGGTCGTCATCACACTGGAGGTGGCGATGTCCTCGACAAGCCAGCCAACAGTTGCAAATCAACGCATGGCCGATTTTGGCCCAACAAAGGACCGGGTGAACCGGAAGGAAGGTGAAGGACCAGATTTTTCATACACACCTTTTCCCCCCTAGTATATCTAAAAGCATACGCCCAAAAACGGATGGTAAAACATCCTATATAGTCGCACCGGGAGAGTTTGAATAAAGTCCTTTCGTGATGTCGTGTGGTCGAAAAAAAAAAATCACACCCAACTCGCAACAAAAATGATGCACTTCCCAGAGTAATGACACGTGATTTTCATAGAAAGCGACCTAGACATTGGCGTGGAAAGTGACCGCATGCATAAGCGGAGAGTTTTGCAATTGAGAAATGAGGACACACTCTGCGGGGGATTCGGTGGGAAATACCACTGTATTCTGTCTAGAATATGTAGTTTGGCTCCAAATGTTTAGTGGCAAAAAAAATTGCAATTTGGAACACTTTTGTGATAATCGAGCTTTCCAATTGGACATTTCCTCTAAAAGCATTGAATTATAAATTGAAAATACAAAAAGCCGTATGATGCAACTTTGCCTCGAACTTATCACTTCGTAGTCCTTATTTACACGAAATTCACTGATTGCTCTTCCGATCAGCGATATGCAATTTTTTCATAATTAATCAAACAAAATGAAAAGATGGGGGATAAATTTATTTTCAAATATTGTAAGAAAATGGTCAGGTTTTAGACATTTAGAAATATTTTCAGGCTGCCCAATGATGTTGCGAATTGTTCAAATATTACAAAATTCTGCAATTATTATTGTACATCTTCACGTGTACATTTTTGCTAGCAATACCGAACGAATTGGAAGTAAAATTTTGACATGAGCAGTGTAGGTGATAATGCTGATTACAAGTGGCACAATCATATTGTCTCTCTTTTTTTTCTACCTTTAGATGAATTTCAAGATAATATCATTCGCCCCATATAATGAAAATGCAATAAAACCTGCAGTTTGCCAACAACAGTATTAAGTCGTGCAATATCTACATCATTCGTGTCAATAATACATTATCCAGCACAGCAAAACGGTCGCATTTTACCATGTTCAAATTTAGTTTAGTCAGGACGCCACCGTGCATAATTACACGGTTATATTGCCGCACTTTATTGGTTAAAATATTTTCATCCACCGCAACACTGTTATAATCAAAACAGGTGTATCATCTCCTAATTGGAGCAATGTTAAAAAAAGTAAACGCTTCCCTAGAGCAATATTTGCTATTCCACTAGTCCCATATAAGATTGACCTCTGCATTACAGTAATTAAGTGTTGATTGACGCAATCTTCTAATGGCCATGTAGTTTTGAGTTGAATAAGTTGGACGTCAGTTCAAGCTGTGCCGCGAAACACAAGTTGCCAAGGGAGAAGTCCAGTGGATTACAGTTATTGCCCTTATCTAGTCTATGTCATCACTTTGCCAAAAGGGATGGGCCAATATTGCACAGCGTTGCAGGACAGTATCTCATTTTTTTTGTAAGCCGGAAACATACTGTAAGGTTTGTGCTCGGTATGCTCTCCAGGGAAATGTTTCGTAATTGGCTTTCTAAGTGCATTCTAGCAAATGCAAAAATAAATATTTCTCGTTTTCCAGAGTTGTGATGACTGTCGTGCAGTGTGCTGTAACTTATATTTTGATAAACGTGTACTTCAGTACAAGTAAAATTCTGCAAAAAAAAAGCAAAGATGAATGACGTCTGAAAATGAAGAATCATAGTTTTCCATTGCTCGAAAGGTGTTTTTGTGTCAGGCATATGCCATATACCCCGTAGAGTGCAGTACGTTGTCATGACTCAACTAGAGTAACCATTTTTGAAATATTGAGTAGTGAACAATAGAGTGCACTTACTTCGTTCCTTGGTGTACAAAAAAATCCACGTTTTTTATAACATATCTGCTTTCTACATAAACTGTAGTCTACTTAAGAGACAGCCAAAACCCACTTGAAATGTCTTCAATTTGTTGCAGTGATTTGTTACTATTGCAAGGTTCCAAAAATATTTGCTGGTATAACATTAGGTGAAATAGACGCATTATTTCTAGAACATCTAGTCTGCTGAAAAAAGATGCGATCAATCATTGCTGGGTCGAAGTGGGTCACTCGTCATGCAATAAAAATAATTGCAATACAAGGCATGAAGGAATGTTTAATAATAATCGAAGCTGCATATCTGATGGTCCCCAAAATAGGCCACTCTTGCATTCCGAAATTAATTTAAATTAGTAATTGTTTGGATAAATAATTAAATTTGGCATAGTTGATACTGTAATATCCACTAAAAATAACGGTTTAAAATTAATCAACTTAGTGCCAAAAATTTCTAACCACTAATTAAATTTAAATTTGACCACCATGTAGGCCTAATTCACGTTCAAACGAATCTTAGTTTCATTTTTGATGGAGGATAATGGACAACCGTCGGGAGAACCTCTACCATAATAAACTAAAGGGAAAATGTCAGATTTGATATCATGACTGTATAGCATAATTATATATATTATATATTATATTCTTAATGCAGCATGTTTCATATTCAATTTATAATAACATAAAAGAAGCAAGAATGTTTCTTCAGAATATGACCCATGGCCTTGTAACAGCGTGTTAAATAAATAAATAAATATATGTCTCTATCAATTAACTCAATGCAATAATGCAACAGCCTGCAATACGCAGTACTGTACAACAATAATTTATGTGCAGTATTATAGTATCTTAACGGGCGAAACGTTTTGCTAATATCATCAAATCAGAAAAAAATCTGCCTGCAACATTTCACCGTGAAACTTCCCAATTCCGCAATGTCATTGCTAACCATTTTTCGCAAAACTCTCCGTCAACTTCCCCGGCACTTTTTAACCCGAAATTTGATTACCGATTGGTTGCGCCACAAGCAAGCAAAAGGAAGGCCCGGAGGGGGAAGTTCCACTCGATTTCTGCGAAGAGAACCGATTCGATACCATGTAATGGGAGCCAAGCAAGCGAAGGACACCCTGAAAGACACGCAACCAAACTTTCTCGAAGGCTTTAGACAGCATTCATCCATTTAGAGTCCAGCAAATAAAGGATAATAACAACCGCAAAATGCGTCACATCGAGGCGTCAATACACCTCGGTTGAAGTGCATGTTTATTCTAGACGTGTCAGTCATGATGTCCATTATTATTGGCAAAATTGTCCCCCAGTCGGTAAATAGCTTGCGTTTATTAATTCACTGAGGAGTCTCTTGGTACAATAATCGATCATTTCCCCTATCCCGATTTTTTTTTTCAATTTTCGAAGAAGAAAAAATCGGTGCAGAAGTGTGAAATGATGCATATCTTTCCATGTTGGCGTTAACTGGTCTGTAATGTATTTGAAGGGAAAATAATACGCTTCCTATTCACGAACAGGCTGCTAACATTTTCGCTGATAGTGCTTCATGCAATAATCCCATGCATTAATATCTGGAGATATGAGAAGGCTACGTTTGCAAGTAACTGAGGTGATTACTGGGTCAAGTTAAAATAAGTGTATTAAGTTAATTTCATACGCGGTAAACTTATAGATTGTATGCGTACTGTAAATAATGTTTCTCGTGCTTGAAGGATTGAAATTATACTTTTTTAAACGTGTTAAATACGGTTACTTAAACACTGCATTTAAAATAAGAAATTTCCCATGAGTGTTGAGTCAATTGAGTAATTCTACTCTCTAAGGTTTAAAAGAGTTAATTTAACTCTTATTGAGTTTTTTAACTCTATTTTTTTAGAGAGTACGCTTTAAATCATACAAGACCAAAAAATAAATATGCACATTATTGATAACAGGATAATGCAAATACGACGACAACTAACTTGAGCAATAATACTATACTCTGAATTTATTTTTATACTACTTGCATCTAAATTAGGTGTAATAAGTAATTTATAAGTCGCATAAAAATGCTCTACGCTCAAGGTCAGGATCATTAAATTTAAATTTACAGGATGCAACTAGGAGTTAATTTTTTATTACGGATGTTATCAATGTTAAATGACTTTTAATAGTAACCAACAATTAAAGGCCAAGGACATCACTCTCCAGCACATATCAGATCACCTCTACACTGTACACGTGTATAAAGTCTTCGCATCATTTATATTGTTTGGCACATTTTTTTTCAGATCATGCATGTTATGCACCATGTATTTTTGAAGCACTGTTTCCACGGTCATTTTGATGAACCACTGCACAACAATACCCTCAGGATGGATATCATTCGCGTGTACTCTCTCGCCCAACAATATTTTCCTTTTAAAATTATTAAGAGTATCAAGGTTGCCCGTCACCGACTGTCACATAACCATGACTTTCAATCCAATTCATCAATCATTTGCTTTTGTCGTCAGCAGAGGAGGCCCTGCTTATTTCTAAAAGTTTCAACACACACTATAATATCCCTACTATCTTTAACTAACGATAGACCTATGTTACGCAAGCGATATTCTCAGACATGCTCTCTAGCGTGGAGACCAAAGTTCAAGATACATTCTCATAATAAAACGCGCCTAACACCTCTCCTTCCCGGCCGTTAAAAAAATCAGGAAGAAACGACCAATTGTAAAGACTTATGCAACCATCTGGTTTTCCTATATATTCATTTTAAAAATAACCTCGCTCCAACCTTGATGCTGAACCTAGATACCACAATATTTTTTCATACCTTCTGTCGAAAGTTACTCGAGGAGAAGGAACAATAGTTTCCCCAAGTGTAAATAGATCCCCCCTTTGAGAGAAGGTACGGAAATGAAACGTATCTGTCGCATCTGTGTGGTGAAGAGACGGGCGAAAACGCATCCCCGAAACTTCGAAGCGTATATATGCAACAATTGCTCTTAGGAAAAGTTTTTGAGAAGCTTCCACCAGGAAGAACAAGAGGAGATTGTCACGCATACGGAGCAATACAACCTGTAATTTCGCAACCTGTTTATATTTTTCCATGCACTACATTTTTTTCCTCCTTACCCAAGGAAATTTTTTTTTGTATGTAAAAATTAATTTGTTACACAACGAGCACACAATTTTGTATTAATATCAGAGGCCGGTTTTGCCATGGATCACGTAGCATTTCAGCGGATGTTGGGTAAATTTGTTGCCAGGGTCGTTTAACCAAAAATCAAGGTAATCGCCACACATCCTGGATGTCGATTAGATCAAAGTTCAAGGATCTTTTTGTCACCTTTTTTTCTATCTCACTCGAGGGATCGAACCAGCCTATGGTCCATATCAGAACGTGGAAAAAAAAATTGAACGTAACGTATTATTTACAGACTCACAAATCATATTTGGGAAGATATTAGATTTTCACGAGCGTTTTCAGGACGACATGTTCAGGCAATCGATCACTCTAAAAATCCTGATTGATTTTTTCTGATAAACAACTGTAATAAAACGGTAGCAATAAATATGTATCTGGAAGCTACACATGCCGATGTGTGTTGATGCATGCTATTAACTAGGGCTGAAAAACTGTTTGCGATGTATTTAATGCCTGATTACCAGGCAAATTGACCGCCTGTTTTTAACCGTAATAAATAACTTCAAAAAAACGAAACAGCTGGACACATCATTTGCAAAAACATGACTCTCTCATACAAGCCATCTGGCCTTCCTTTGTCCATCTGACCGAAAAAGCTTGTTAGCTCAAGTCACGCGACCTCTGACACCAAATTTGCCGCGCCCTCAGATACAGCACATTTCCATAGACCCATAACCGTTAGAAACGTCGTAAAAAAGAGTTCAGAGGCTTTCCAATTAGGCGTTTTTTTATTTTCTGTGCCAGGACACATGCGGCGCGTGTGCACTGGGTTGCCTACCTTACCAGGATGCATCATTGGACTATTTGCTGCACATAATTTTAGATCGAAATGATATGATTTAAGTGGAAATTGTCGACCAATAGAGCTCAAATCGACACTGAAATTATATCTGTAATTAATAATAAATTGATAGTATTAATTAATTTACACAGTCAATTATCGAATATTAATTAACCAACATGTAAGTAGGCAATTAGTAGTAGGCAGTGTTTAAAAAACCCTTTTAGTGTACCCCCCCCCCAAGTCATTATCATAAAATTTCATTTACCGGCGACTATTTCCGAATCTTTTTTATTATTTCCGACATCTTCTCTCTTGTGGTATAAATTCATTCACTTTGATATTAGATACCGTGGGCAATGAAAAAAAGCATATAATTTTTCAGGTCCATTTCCATTAATGAAAAGATAGAAAAATAATACAAGCACTTACTAACTGTCTACATGAATGTAAATGCCTTTTTTAAAGCATAGAAAATAATTGACTGATCCGCCCTTCACGTTTCCTTCACCCCTCCAGTTTCATTCAACCCCAAAATAATTCCATTCACCATGGATGAACAAGATGTCAGTTTAAGAAGCATTGGACTAGCCTACATGTAAGTGCACCGAAAATTAGTAAATTGACAAATCGACAGACATTGAGAAAGAAATTTCAAACATGTCAATATAAATTAATTGGATGCCCAATATCTCGGTAATGAGGCCACATAGACCAAACGACCTACCTACCCAAAATGATCATCTCCATCCCAGAAACTCATCCCCCCAAAAAAATCATCTCCCGAACTACCAACCACCCTGTACATCACTCGACATGCGCACAGGTTTTGAGCGATGTCCTTCTGTAACATACCAAAAAAAAAAAAATCGCCTCCCATCCAGCAGCAGGCTATTATTTCGAAGGTAGCTGCAAGGTAAAGCAGTCGATAAAACGATCCTCACCATCGCTGTTTTGTGCAATTGTGGGCGGAAGGGTGGCCATATACTTTTTCCACCTTCCCCACCTATACCCCCCCCCCCTTTCCAGCTTTTATTTTACCCATGCCAGAGCATGTCATGCGTTGAAACGGTTGCCTCGGAACCTCCCCAGCATACACGCCCCTCCTCCTTCTATATATCCCCCCCGCTCCTCCATCCCCCACCTCTCTTTGCACTGTGCCAAAACATAGCATGGGAGCCTACCTGTGGCCCATTGGACGATGAGCCGTGTGCATGCAAAGGTGTGGGAAAGATCACTGGACCTCGTCACTGATATGAAGGCCAAAGGTTTCGTGATAATAGGTGCGGTTCGGACTAATATGTGAGGAAGCTATGCTGCTTAGTTGGCCCCCCTGTGCCTTGGTCTCGTTTGTTGTTGTTGTTCTGCTGAGACCGGCTCGAACTCTGCAACCCGCACAGGTGAGCTTTTTACAATATTATCCTCTCTCTTTTTGTTGTATAGTCCGAGCAGATATTAAGCCCCTCGGTTTTAAACAAGTGGAGCTTGATGATGCTTGTTATTAACGGGTGGATGGGGATGATCGGAAATTTGACAACGGGCTTCAAAGTGGAGGGGCAACAATGCTGTTACCGGGTGATTAAAGCGGAATGGCATGTGTTTGGTCACTTTACAACAAGCTTTTGCTGGTAGAGAGGGACATGCCGCTTGATATTACACTCCTGCTCTATATGTTCACACAAACGATTTTTTTTTCGAGATGAAATCAGGCGAATCACACACATTAAGGAGAAATATACAGTAACAATAATCAAATATTACGATCATCATAATCTGAAATTTTCGCTTAATTTTCACTGATTCAACCGGTCATGTCTTATATTGCACATTTGAATCGTTATGTATATAAGGCAAGTCTGATTTGTTTGTCCATTTTATACTAATTTTATTGTAGCTAGATAGGAGACATATTTTTGTTACACGTGACAGAAATATTCGCGTAGACACCATTGGGTAATGGGCAGGTTTATTCCGTTGACAGCAGTCAGTTCTCACAGTAATTACCCCAAACAGCCGGATATCGATCCTTGATTGATACAATCATTTGCCTTTTTTTCTCTAGGTGGTGTAAAACACATGCTTTGCACATGTTGGCTTCGGAAAAGATGCGCGACATTTTTGTTTATCAATTTTAAAAATGCTCGACATTGCCCAGAACAAGTCGTGTTGGTCATAAATTTGTAATAAGAAAAAGGGTTCGTTACAGATCAATAAGGACAACTCGGAGGGAAAAAAATGTTGCCCTACTTTTGTACATGACAGAAATATAACTGGTTCCGAAATATCGTTACTTTTACTTTCGGTTTGTTACGAACTATCAGTTTTTCTTTTCTTTCAATTTTGTGTATACTGTACTCAGCCTGTAGGAAAATTCTTATATTGTATTTAAATTTTTTTTGACAGCTATTGTTGCCCGTTGCGGAATTTTTCACTGCCACTTTTATAGCCCCGCAATCAACATAATTGACAGCCTGGAAAATTTTCTCTCCTCCCCTTAATGACCTACCCAATTATTTGCACCTACCAACAATTAGCACGAGCACTCGAACCTTAAGATGCTAATTCAGAGTCGGTCTCTCCTTTTGAATAATTTGACCACCACTATTTATAGCCATAGTCCCTCTCCAAGCCTTGCTTCTAAACTCCTAGAAATTCCTGAGGATAGTACTATATAGTCCTTTCCAGAACTATTACATCGATCGCACTCCGTTGCATCACTTTGGCAGCGTCTAAACTGCCTATTAGCAAGGACGAGCCGCATGAAATATGCAGGGAGGGTAAGAGCAAGTTTTGCAAAAAAAAATCGCCAAAAAAAATATCCGACACGTGACCGCATGTTCGCGCCTCACCTGCAAAGACCTTGACAAAATATACGGAGGGTGAAAAGGGTCATATCCATAATAGATGGGGGTTAGTGCGATGATTAGGATGAAGATAGACCTAGGCTGGTAGAAATTTTAAAAGACAATGAATTTTGCAAAAATGCTGCAAAAATAAGGTACATTGTGCGAGGAAATGGGCCGAAAACTGAATGCGGCAGAAGGCAAGGCCCCGGATAATTATTAATTAGGATGATTAAATTTGTACGGTGCGATTTAGTGAAGCAATCTGTCAGCTGATGTGACGCAACAGTAATAATTGCAGCATGTAATTAGCATCATACAGTACAAAGCAAGTGTGGAATGTAGGTCAGGTTTCTAAATAAATTATTAGTGGCTCCTTTAAATATGGTTAATCTGTATACAGCATCAGTTACACCAGCTCATCTTGGACATTTTCTGGCAAATTGAGAGAGAAATTAGCTATGCGATAACGTAAAAATTTTGATCAATTCGGTCGGCTTGTGCTGCTCAACTCTGTGAGTTTGTATGTAAACAGAGCCTGAAAACCAGCATAATTTTATAACCCCATTAAATGTAGTTTGGAAAATTATGCAACACGCCCAACACAATCCAAATTAGGTATAAACTCTGTATTTCCGTTGAAAAATTTATAGTTACAAAGTTTTTATTAACAGAAGCTCAAGTTGCAAATTTCTATAGACTGCCAATATCTAATACTAGATAATGATTTAAACATTTCTTTTACAATTCTGAGTTATATTAATAAAGTTCGTATTGCATATTTTATATTTGTATCTTATCAATTCTTATGTTCTTCACTTCTTATCAGTGTCTCATCACTTTATACTGTAAAAGAGCCTCTGTAATAAATTTTTCATTTGATTTAATATAGCTTGCAATGATAAGATCAGCCTTACTAATACGTTGTTATCTGAACACACCTTATTGTACGATTTTGTTTATAAATATTGGGTTGAGCATGTATGAACATTAAAATTTTACTACGTATACGTACTCACTGTGTTTATTATTGCCTAACAGTCTTTCACAAAGACCTTCTGTAATAAAAATTGTTTACTGATACAAATTGATACAAATACACACCAACATAATATTAGTGCTTGATATTATTGATTTGTATATTTATGCGCACAGTATTATAACCTTTGTGATTTAATTGTACATTTATTAGCACTTATAGCCAATATGACACATCTAAATAAAGCGTCATTAGAATATACGCTCCATCAATCGATCCAAGTTCGATTCCCCTCTTTAAAAATCCTGCTAATTGCTCTCTCATCAAGGCCGTGCTAAACTCCCTATCCGAACTGAAACAGGCGGAAAATCTCACTTATCTTCACTTCCAAACGAGTCAGCCCCACCCATTTGAAGCCCACCAAACCCAAACCGCCGGCAGGAGTATCAATACACAATCGCCATCCGGATTCTCTTCCTCTCCTGTTATCCTCCGATATTTTTTTCCATTCTCGCTCTTTCTATCCTTCCATCCATTCCAACCAATGAAGGGAGGAGTTCAGTAGTTTTGTGAAGCAAGGCCAAAGTTCTCTGTTTGTATCTGCATGAAGAGCTCGATTTATTGTCGAATTGCGTGGCACACAGAATTTCGTGAGTCTGCTCTTGTCACGAAATTTGTGTAGAAAAAAAGTTAAGAGTTGTTGAATAAATAAATAAATAAATGTCACTTCATATTTAAGTTTGATTAATATGACACACCCGGTACATTGTCTGGGAAGTTGAATGGACATATCGATTTGTAAAAAATAATAATATATGGTGTGTACCTTAACGTGATGTGTGTAATCAGAGTGAGTCAGGGGTGTCTTGACCTAGGTCTTGAGATTGTGCGATTCGTAATGCAAGTTCCGTTACTGGACTGACCTTGAAATGTGTTATGCGGACAATCATGGGGTTTCATCATCGCAGTTTTTGTTTCCTTGGGAAGATCTGACCTTACACAAACACAGTAGGCGTAAACAAAAACATATATCGGAGGGAGTCATCTTATAATTGCCAGCAATGCTAATTAGGCGTCTTAGAATAAGCGCAGAGGCCCTGATTCGTGACATGTTAATTATTGTTTTCGATACTGCTGGAAAAATGAACGAAAATACACTCAAAGCTCATTGTTGCGACCTTCGTGAATATTTTAAACGATGAAGAATAGCAAACTGACCAGGTATACGTGGAAGTAAATAAATAAATAAAACGCTATGTGAATGTGGGGCAATGTAATATTGCTCCACATTTAATATGCAAAAATCAATTGAGCGTGTCACACACCCGCATTTAAATATTGATATTGGACATCTCCCATGTTGACCAAAATTGTAACGCGCTTTTTGAATTAAACCGCATAATTAGTTAGATAATATAATTGACACACATTTATTTATTTTCTGGTTCTTCCCCAATAGTTATATTTGTACAATGCGTTTGATAAAAACAATTATAAAAATTTGATTGCATGAAATTGTTTCGATATACAAGGTGGTGCGAATTTCTGTGCCAAAATTCATCCAGTTGATTTTCTCTGCACAGACAGCATTGTACTTTTGAAGTGTATAAAACGTCTCATTCAAAAACCATTCTTTTCTCTACAGTCTACAGTGTAAGGCATAACTCTGTTTTTTCCTCGCTTTATTCCTCTCGCTCAGCAAAGAAGTTTAATGTATTCCTAGCGCTTCTTCTCTCTCGCAAACGTCTATCTCGCGTCTCCATTTCAAGAAAAAAAAAACGGTGTGGGTATATATATAAAAAATGAGAGCCGGCCATGCCAATGCATAATAAATCTTTCGCTCGTTTTAATGCTAAAAGGAGCACCGACGCTCCCCAAATAAATTGGCAGTTGAATATCACGAGAATCCAAGGCAAACCGATGAATAAATTACTAGATTCTCCTCTCTCAATATTTTTTTTTGTTCCAGGCAATTCAAATGATTCCAATATTTTTTTTGCTCCTTCTTGTTATATCCAGCCGTCTATATCTGCTAGACTCATGTCTATCACGAAACCCTTCACAAAATTTGGGACTTTCTAAATGCATGTGGTGCATAGCCATACTACAGGATGGGTCAACATTGGTTGAAAAAAAATGTGGCTTTCTTACCTGTTTGGCAAAAAAAATATTTTGGGCTGTACACCACCTTGTAGTTGTGGCTATAAAATGTTGATGCTCTCGTTTCCTTCATAGACATAACATATCTCCTCTTTCCAGTTTCCGCTTCTTGACGATTTCGACCTCTTCGACCTGTCGGATTGGGAACGAAAGTTTATTCTAGGGAATGATCCCAAAGGTAAGGACTCATTCAGTGACTCGATTGACTCTCTCTTCTTATTTTTTTTCTTATTTCTAGGACAAAATGGCTTAGTTTTTTTTATTATTTCCAGTAGTGGCTTAACATTTGTATGCCTGATTAGGGTGAAATCGATCTGTTATAAATCACTCAGGACTACGTTTTTCCCAGGGAGAATTGCAGTTTTATGCTTAATGGATGTGCTCATTGCTTCAGAACGATGTTTATTGCCAAGTGATTTAAACGGCTATTTTTGGTTGGAAACCCCCCATTATTTAATAGTGCCAATTAATTTGTGCATGACGTTTCCCCCTCTCTGCTTAATGTATAGCAATCACTGCTGAAATCAAAGGTTTTCATAGGACACATCGTATTAAATTTGAGCACTGTTTATCGTTAATGTATCAACTTTTTATGACATAATTTTGCGGTTATATAGACCACAATTTTTTACGTGCCAAAGAATGTTATAACAATAAAGCAGATTTGCCAAAAATAACATTGCTTTTTATGCTGCTGTGGTTATTTTGTTTACAAAATGTAGTGACCACCTGTCTATTCGCTATGTTACGCAAAGAAATCGGATGCAAACATGTTTTCTGTAATAATTATAATTATAATAATGATGATGATGATAATTTCCTGACCAGAAAAGAGCATCGAGGTGGCTAGAGTGCTGCAGCACTCCTGGCAAGAGCCAGATGAGTCCGGAAGGCCGACCTCTGACCTGTCCCTCACCCTGGAGACCAGCGAAGGTGACCTCCACCTGCGGCTGCGAAGGCAGCTCGACCTGGTGTCACCCGCTTTTAAGGTGGTCATCCGAGGAGAGAAGGGAGTGGAGGAGAAGAGGCACGTCCCCCTGCCCCTTTGCCTCTTCACTGGAAAGGTGACCTCGGGTCACGGAGGTCACGCCGCCCTCTCCACATGCGGAAACGGCAACGGCCTCGTGAGTTCATTCTCTTTAAGAAATATGGGATCATCACCAACGTGCATGTAGTACCACTTTCACTCGCAGAGTGGCAGTAATGTGCAGAGAGGGATGATCCGCCATCTATGATAAGAGTAAGGTATTACATGGACAGTCGCGGCCCCGTGAAATTCTGCCACGTTTTAGTCACTAATTTAGACTTTAAAATTATTTATCACGTTCTGTTGGCAAGGTCAGACCCCAATGTGTTCATTTAATCCGGATATTTACACGGAAGGGCATGTATTAATAAACACCCCCGCCCCGCATTTGCCCTGTTATGTACACATTACCCAATGCAGCCTCTCCCATCGTGGTCAATAAGCTTGTGTATACACCTGTGGAAAAAAAAACCTGACATTTTCACCTGTACTAGGAAAGTGAGGTTCATACATCTCATTGAAAGAACCGGTCGGCCTATTGATTCCTTTCGTAGAAACGTTGCAGGTGAAAATTGGTTTGAGGATGACAAAAGTTTATTGATCATCATTCATCAATATGTATACACACGAGAGAAAAATGACCTCTAAGTTCCCATTGTGTTGCACCCAGCCTTGGAAGCCATGGAGACATTACACAGGTGAAAGAGCTGGTGGTTACCAAGCCTGCAATTGACGCAACCAATCCACTCACCTCTCTGCAGTCTTAATTAGCAATCACGCGATATTAGCGCGGCATCTAAAATTCGACAATATGGCGATGAGGAAAGCGTCAAATTACATTACAGGAGCTACAGCTTTGTAACAGCTGATTTTCGCAATTTTAGCAACAAATTAGGGCAATGCCAAAAATACCTGCTATAGAAGATTTTTTTACGAGCACAACCGAACAATTAGCGCATCTTGTACGGTTGGCATTATCAATGATATCTGGTCAACTCTCTGTATAATGGATGCACTTATTTCCAACGCTATGCTTGGGGGGAGGGCAAAATGGCAGACGTTTGCGACGTTGCCAAGGCTCTGGAACGAACCTCAACTGTGCGAATTATGAATCATGATTAATAATTAGTTTGTGGTAGTATGCAAATGTTCTTCTTCTGAAGAATTCAGGGGCGTTTCCCTGTGCCCCTCCCACACTTTTGGATGCAATGGTCGTGTCGACCACGAGGCCTCTCTTCTGATGCATCAATCAAAGCATGGGGAAGGGCAATGGAGAGAGTGGGGGGAGGGCAAAAAAGGAAGCTCCTGACTGGTATGGATCACGCGAAATCAGGATTCAAAATTCATCCTGAGCACATCACGTTGTTCGCTTCCACCTAATTGCTAGTGCTTCCCTGTCACCCAGTGTCCAACCCCACCATTTTTCAGGGGTAACTTATGGGTTTGAACGACTTGTAATGTCAGATAAGCCCGAAAAATAGTCCATGTTTCCTTACCCAGGTTTAAACAGGGTTGTCCAACAAGAAAGAAACACTGATTCAGGGAATGCTGATTATTTATATCATTCTTTAAAAAAAATGCCAAATCATGTAATAGCTGAAAGTAACTGCTACTCTGCGAGACAGATCAAGTGAGAAGATATGGCCAAACAATCGAGGCGTAAAGAGCAAAGAATTGCAGCTGCAAGATACGTAACATTTTTGCTTATAATAAAGCAGCTAAATAATCAAAATTCTGTAATCAATGTTCTATTCTTATCATACCTTACTATATACAGTTTATGATTGTTACTTTATGCATTTTGTCCTTGAACCATGTGAGTTCCCGTAATTTACACAGCTTTTGCCAAAATCTATAATTAAAAATACTACCAAATTGAAATTAATAATTGATCGCCTCCCTGGATAAAACATGTAAGCTTTCCGCTAATCAGCAATAATTGAGCTATAAGTTGCAATTAATCAAGCATTAAAAGCAGTCACAAGTGTTGCAAAGGTTTCTGACGTCATTGTATGCATAATGGAGAACTTTTAATAAAAAGCTCCCCGGCCGCTAAAATGATCGGTACATAGATTCTCATTTTGGATGATTGCTTTTTTAGTACAGAGTTGTTTACTGAGCCGGACTCCACTCTTGTTCATTCTCAATTACTTAATCGAAGCGGTTGAAAGCAGAATGAAAAATCATCTCCAAAAATATCGAGTTTGCCATATAGTCTGATCAAAGAAAGTTCGTCGAATAATGTCATGTTTTCACTAAAAAAAGTTAATGAGGAAGCAGCTTATTTCTTATAATCCTATCATTTCAAAGCCATTTGCTGTCTTATTATCTTGAAAGTATCCAGAGTGCAGATAATGCAGGTTATGCACAATGGGCCAGTTGTTTACTCCAGCAACCAGTCATTCGCAATTATTTTCCACATCATATCGCACATAGTACACTGTATCACTCAATATGCGCACATTTCTAGTGGTTATTGCTCTTTAGCTGGTGTGACTGGCAATCTGGCCACACAACTTTATTTGAATATCCGTTTTAGAGTCTGGAGAGAGAATGAAGTGGCAGAGTGTGGCTTCTGACAAGGCGGTTTCAAATGTGTATAACCTGAGACGGAAGTTGTGTCCCCTCAACTAGAGACTAATTACTCATTAATTGCAGCGTGGTGTGGTAGTGACACCGACGGCCCACTATGTCATTCACCCTTTGCCGCACAACCTTCGTCGGAAGCGTGAAATCGACAATGTGACCAGCGATGGTTTGCATATCCTGATGAGAGGTCCATCTTTCGGAGTCTGTGGTCTCAAAAGTGAGTATATAGGAGACGTAAATAAATTGTTGATTCTACACGCGAAAGTGACCGTACACATGAATAAGTTGCAGACGCCACAGACAAGACATATGCTTGTGTATATTGAGTTGCGTGACACTTGCCACTTAAAAATGAATTAGGAAAAAAGGACACTGGAGCATCTGAAAAATGAATGAAACGAGTCAATTGGCACACTTCATTTTCATGCTGTGTTCTTCTAAATAATTCACTTTTTATATGGCATATGACACACTTTACTATGCAATGTGTCTCACTCACTGTGGATATACTATTCATATGATGTCATTCATATGCTGTCGTGTTCCTTGGCTTCTCAGCATTGCAAATGTGGATTGTCTGAGCGAAAAGAGACAAATATCATGCCACCGAGTTTTTAATTAAATTATGATTTCTACTAGATATTTTGCCATAATAACAACACATTTGACCTATAAACGAATTAAAGACAAGGACATAAAGGATGCCTAATATTACGGAAATAATTAACCGTTATAATAAATCTTTAATGAATATTAATTCATGTACATAACGAATTGAATGTCTACAATAATTCAGCCCCTAATTACGTGACGAAATTGCGTAATATTTGATGCTGATTGCTACAAATATTTTTCCTGCTCATATGATTCACAAAAAAATATCATTCTATTTTGTGCATTACAGCACATACAATATTTTTTGTATGCATACCAACTCTCCTGTAAGTTGCTTGTGTTGTAAACTGCCGATTCCGGCACCTTTTTTGTGTGTAAACCCCCTCTTTTCATTTCAAAGGGGAGGGGTGAACTTTAATTTGTGCCATCATTACGTTTTACGGTGCGAGGCGGAAGATAAAGCTGCACTAAAATGTGCGGCAGCATCCTCGATAACAATAAAAAAATACAGCGTCGGATAAACGCGAGTAGCATCTGCCCGGTGCATAAAACAGGCTGACAAAACGGTTTTTCTCTTCCCGATAGAGGTGTAGATTATGGAAGATTAAACGTGGTCCTCCCAAAAAGCTGCAGTAAAAACCCCCACCCCTTACCTCGGTATGACGAGGTGGACCGTTTTGTTGTGTATTTTGCGAAAATTGCTAGCTAATACCATTGATCACAAGGACCCCATCCGCTTTGTTTCATCCTGGCATGATGCAACCCAACGATGCTGCTATTGGTAATATATCAGTTATACTAGGAACAGCAAGGCACAATTAGTTTCATTTTCAAAGATTGTAATAGGGGTATGTGCATATGTCCGTGGTGAGTCATCAGTATAGGCCATCTATGTGAGAGAAATGTTTTTTTTCCCAGATATAACACGCATGATGCCGCCTGTCCAGAGTAAGATGGAACCGACAACATGCGTGACACATGATGATGGTACTACAACGACCACTAGGTCAGTAACACAGGGTACTACCACGGGAGGTTCTTCCTCTACCGAGAGTGTCGAGGGAACAGCTGCTGGCACTGACGGTGGAGATGTAACCACTGTCAGTAGCAACGATACGTCCAACTCGACCAAACCAACAAATACTGCCAACACGACTGGGTCATCAACCACTGAGATTCCTACGACACCCAAAGTTCCTACGGTCACGTCTCAGGTCACGTCCGTGCCGTCTACGGGAAGGTCAAGGGTCAAACGGAAGGTCAGCCAACGCACCATTGAGGTCGCAGTCTTCGTCGACGACGTCATGTACACAGCTGTCGAGCGACAGTACCCTAAGGACGAGCCTACGAACAAGATCATAGACATTGTCTTCACTATGATCAACGCCGTGAGTATATTCTTGATATGCAGTGGACTTTAGTGCCGGTTAGGTTAGGTTAAGTTAGGTTGTGGTAGGAGATAACCTAACCTATCCTAACCTACCTAATCATATCCTAATCTAACTTAACCTACCCTACCTTGCCCTACCCTACCCTAACCACCATTGAAGTCCACGGATAGGTTAGGTTAAAACCACGTGCTGCATATGTCATATGATAACTTATGCCGTTTTTCCAGGTGGAGCTCCTGTACAACCTGCCCTCATTAGGGATACCCTTTCGACTGGTCCTGCTCCGAATCGACATACTGACAAGACGTGCCATCGGATCCAAGCCCAACAAGAGAGGAGGTGAGGTCGAATCGTACCTGTCTTCCTTCTGCCAGTGGCAACGGGCCTTGAACCCAGGAAATGACGACAATGTGGATCACTGGGATCACGCACTTCTCCTCACGGGGCTCAACCTCTACGATCGTGTTCCGAGCGCTGACACAGTCATAGGTATTCTATTAATATTGCACGAGACGTCGCTCCAGATTTCCTAAAGACTGTCGTTGTTTGTATGAATTATTGATGGATTCGATCAAGAGGCTTAACATCTGCTTAAAACTCCGCAGGTCTAGCTTGGGTGTCGGGAATGTGTATGGCGCAGTACAGTTGCACAATCAACGAGGGAATTAGCTTCGAATCGGTGTACGTCATTGCGCACGAGATGGGTCACAAGTGAGTACAAATACTGATGATCCTATCTAATTGCAAGAAGTAATCCAAATTAATATTAATGTAAGAGTACATTATTCATGTAGCAAAATCCCTTCTTATTCCTTTCCTGCATGATTTATTAAAATTGAATCATTTTCTTCGCAGTTTGGGAATGAGGCATGACGGCCAGAACAGTTGCGACGAGAACATTTACATCATGTCTCCTTCTCTGGGTCCAGGGAAGGTTACTTGGTCGCCATGCAGCAAGGCGGAACTGGAAGCATTTTTAAACACCAGGTAATTTAAAAAAATACTTTCGTTGGATATAATTTGAATGTCCTTAATAACACCGTGCTACTTTTTTCAGTCAAACGTCCTGCTTGGATGACCAGGCCAATCCTAACCCCAAACTTCGTCACAATCAGGGATCGACATATCCAGGTGAAAAGTATCCGGCCCTGCAACAATGCCAGTATGCCTTTGGACGTCTCTTCAGTCCGTATGTCACCAAAAAGTCACCTTTTGAGGTAAGAAGTCCTACAATCTAAAAAGTGCAGTCACCTCAATTGGCACCTATTTCAACAGGATATATGCAGAGAGCTATGGTGCCAGAATAGAACATACGCACTGCGAGCTCATCCTGCTTTAGACGGAACAAACTGCGGACCTAGTAAGGTACAGTACAAAAAAAATGTGCTGTTGACAATCCTAATTTATGATTACTAATCGTCCTAATTACCATCCAGATATGTATGGGAGGCAAATGTATGACTGACAATCGCGTTAAGAGTCCTGGTACAAAGGCTGTGTCCGGCAGCAGGACCACAAAGGCTCCGTCAAATGGGTCTGGAAAGAACACTGGTACCACCTTGTCTCCTAGGAGATCACTTCTGTCTCCGACCAAAAAGAGCGTGCCCAACTCGGCTCCGTCCAGCCTCAGGGTCCAGAGGGACATCCCAGGGAGGTACGTCAGGAGGTTCGTGCAGAAGATGACCGAAGCTGTCACATTCGGGTATGTACAGATATTTAAAAGCATTAATCTCAAACAGTAGTAAAATACAGTAATTAATGTAATGACAAACACATTCTAACAGCATACAATGTGTTTCAGGTTGAAGCGATTGATGTGGTGGCCATAGCTGTGCCTTTTGTGTAGAGACCCGCTTAACAACTGGGGACCAACTTTGCCGAAGATTGAAGCTTATTGTGGGTTCGACCCAGTGAACATTGTGAGAGTGATTACCTGAGTGCAACAAGTGAAAGCTAAGGACTTCCAAGGTGTTGGAAGCTACTTGTTTCTTTTCTGAGAAAAGAAACCCCCCCCCCCTGCTCCTTACCTAAAAGCATAATTATGTATGTAGTCAGCAGACAATGAGAATATACTCAAAACCACCTGTTTCCGTCCTATGAACTATACTAATGCGCCTATTAAGACACACAGTTTGAAAAATCGTTAACCCTGTTTGCTGCAACTACGGTCTAATTTGCATCAAATTATTCACAAGTGAATCATGACGTAAATAAATGCCATGGATTTATCAGAGTAGTTCTGTCTCTTGTGGTGACAATGTTCCAGAAAAATGTCTTCTTCATATTGCAACATCGATAAGTAGAATATTATATCAAAATTTTAAATGCTATTGTCTACATTGGTTGGAGATAAAAAGTTGCGATATGGCGGTTGTTGATATGTTTTATGCAAAATTGATTTGCAATGTGGAAATCCTGACATCACAATACCCTAATCCCAGTTCTTCACAGCAGAACTTATCAAGAAAAATTGACTGCAAGGTGCAACGGTATAAGGTTCGGCGATGTACCACTATTTATTATTGACATTACACTAATTGCTTACTCCAGTAATCATCGTTGTAAAACCAGCAATTCGGCTAACAGAATGTGGCCTTGATTGTTGCTTCCAATACTTCTATATTTTAACTGGTTTCTGGAGTGAACAACTCATTCTTTCGTATAAGAGAGATCACAATGGAAGCCCACAATTTTCAGGGTAACGTAATGCTGTCATAACAGTTCAGCAAGTGCATTGCACGAGAGATACAAGGCTTCCTTATTAACATGTGGTGCTTCATTATTTTGTTTCATTGCCAGAGCAACAGGTGTTGCATGTGCTGTACATTTTCTCCCAGTTCCTCACTCAAACCCAGCCAGACGTCAATCCGTGCCTCGCAATTGCGCATCACTGAATCCCGATCATTCCAAAGAAGATAGTCAGGTTATCAGAATAGGAGAAAAAAAAAGTTGTAGACCTGAGAAGAGATCAGAATGGCCAAGTGCTTTGCTCTCTTCTTCCTTATTCTACTGGTGACAGCAGGAATTATTGCTTTAGATTGCCGACCAGGTAAACGTGCACATTTTTTACTCACGAATTCGCCATATGGTAAAGAGGTTCATTACATTTTAAAGACATACGGTATGTGTGTCAATAATTATTGCAGATCAGTGCAAGCCAGGGACTAAGTACTTCAATGGCTGCAACAACTGCACTTGTGGCAACACATTATTGGAAGACATTTGCACAGAAAAAGCTTGTCCCAAGAAACCAGGAGAATGTCCCAATGACACAAGCGGGCAAGGAATATGTCTGTTTGACCCAAACGTCAACTGTTGGGATGACTACCAGTGTTGTGGAACAAAGAAGTGTTGTCCTTCCGGTTGCAATGGAATTTGCAAGGAAGTAGCTACTGTAGAATAGCCTACTGAGAAAGTAAAAATGTATTCGCCACGTATGCAAAGATAAGCCAGGTTTCACTGATAAAGTTATTTTTATTTGCGTTTAGTGTACTCTGATTCACTTTGTTTAGTCGGTTGTAGTTACTTAGGCTCATCGCATATTTTACAGTAGGCTACACAATGCCTTTTATTTTATGGGTGTGAGTTCCGTCACCCCGTCACGTTATACCGGTACCGGTTTCTTCATTTGAACGTTCCTTATGCTATGTAGTTTATGAAATAACTGGGAGCTTCGTAGAGGTTATTGGCATTTATAATTAATTTCTTAATCTGCAATTATTTTACTTCGTCTTTACATTAGAGTCTGCTTACACATTAAAAGTATTTCATAAACTGCTAATAAAAAGAGCAGCTGAGCTAAAAAAATTATCAGAATATAGTAATCTGCTACTTTTGCGTTTAAGTAATTTGGTGACATACCTTCAGCAGTAGTAGTTACTGTTTGACTGAGTAATAACAATGCTTATATATACCTTCAATAATATCAGTGTTACTTTGTAACGTACTGTAACGTCACATTTAAAAGAAATTATCTCAGCTATGAAAAAATAAATATCCTCTCTTAAATCGCTTTATATTAAAATATTCCAGCACCTTAAATATTATCACAGGCTACTTTTGCAATCGATATCCCTTGTTTGAGTAGAATAAAAAGTTCACAATAAATATTATTCTCCCATATTTTCAACCCTCAGCCAACGCAATGAAGCAAATATGTGCATTTTGCAATGATATGGGCCACATGTTTTGCAAATATTATCACAAGGCATATCTGCATATTCATCTACGAATTTTGCGCCATTGCAAAAGCAACAGGTGTTGCAAAGAAATACGAAATAGCTTCCTCGTCTTTATTAATTCAAATTGTGAGCAAACGCATGCCTTTCACACCTTCGCATTGCTCACTAAATCAGCAGCGTCTGAAGGAGAAGCAAGAGAGGTTATCCCGTATTTATCCGAACCTGGTTATACCGAGATCCAGTCATGTCGAAAGTATTTGTCCTCCTCTGCCTTATTCTGGTGATAACAGCAGGAGTCACTATTGCTTGCCGCCCAGGTAAATACAAATTTTACGATATATTTTAATTCATTTTGCTGATTTTATATCTGTATCCTACTTTCTAATACTATCTTGCACAGATCCGTGTAAACCAGGGACCAAGTACTTCAATGGATGTAACGACTGCACCTGTGGCGATACACCATGCGACGACAGGTGCACCAAGAGAGGCTGCCGAGTTAAACCCGGAAAATGTCCAGATAATAAAGATAGCAAGATTTGCCCTGGCACAAAGTTCTGTGCCAGTGACTACGATTGTTGCGGACAACAAAGGTGCTGTGATTCGGGTGGCGTTATGATTTGTCAGGATCCACTTGATTTATAAATGCAATGTGTAAAGCGACTACCTGGCGACTATACACTTTAACACTAGACCGTTTAAATAAAGCTGGATAATACGTATTTCCTATTACTGTGTTTCTTCAGTTATCAAGGTGTCCCTTTCATGCAAAATATATTCCAAATGCCGATATCCTAATCGTGTGTTTTATTAATCATTACAAAACATGTTGTAGAGTTGACAATAATACATTTATTATACTTTTACACATTTTTTCCGTGTTTCATATGACAATATTATGGTTATATGAAACACGAATAAAAAAGAACTAACGACTGACATTATTTTGTTTCAAAATTTTGCTTATCAATATTGCGTGGGGGGACGGGGAATTTCTAGTTGCAAGCTATCCTCTTTGCTGTTTGTCCTTAACTATTCACGATACATTACTAAACGATAGTTAAATAATTCGTATGTCATAGTCGAATTTAAAATATGCAATTTTTGTATTTAAAAATCTTTCAACTATAAATTTTAAAAATTGCACATTTTGTGTAGTCCCATATGCGTTCTGCGTGATGCCTAGTATTTTATTTAGGAAGATCTGGCCTCTTATGGCCGGTTTCACCGAGCCCGGTTTTGATTTAAAAAAAACCCGGCCTATCTATTTGCAGGGATTTTCCGAAAGAACGGGTTTTTTAAAAATCGAAACCGGGCTCGGTGAAACCGGTCTTAGAGTGAGACCTATTCATCTGACATCTTCACCCAATATGCGAGAAGCACCCCTACTTAGCGCAAATGTTGAGAATCAAGCTGGATGTCCAATACCGGATTGCACAGATCATTATTTTAGCACTCATTTGGTAGCCTCCCACACAAATTGATCAGAAATGTGAACATTTTAAGGCCCGAATAATTGTTACATATCGTATAAAATAAATACGAATTAGGAAGTAGTATGACACTGCTATAACAACGAACTTACACAAATAACTTATACAAAACCGATCTTGTACCAAAATAATAGCGATACTTTAAAATACTTGAGCTTTAGCAAAATAAATCTTTTTAAAGTTGTCCTTATGTATATACTTGAAACTTAAATATTCCAGCAACGTAAATCACCACAGCATTTTTTTTTTGCAATTGGAATCTCTGTTTGCGAAGAACTAAAAAGTGCGCAATATTATTCCCAATCATTTCAACCCTTTGTGAGCACAATGAAGAAAATATGTACGTATAACATACAAGTTACTGTACCACATGTTTTGCGAACTACAAAAATAAGTTCTCGCATATTTGCGCCATTGCTGAAGCAACAGGTGCTGCAGAGACATACGGAATACCTTCCACTTCTTTATTATTTTTCAAAATATGAGCAAGCCTTTCATGCAGTACCTTCATATTTCTCACTACATCACGAGCATTCGAGACAGAAGCAAGTGAGCTTATTCCGGCTTATTCGAACCCGGTTAAAAGTACAGAGATCCAGTAATGTCGAAAGTACTTGCTCTCTGTTGCCTTATTCTGGTGATAACAGGAATCTCCATGGCTTGCCGTCCAGGTAAATACAAAATACTTCTGAGCATATTAATTAATTAGCTGTTTTTAAATCCGTACCACTCTAATATTGTTTTGCATAGATCCATGTAAATCAGGTACCAAGTACTTCAATGGATGTAACAACTGCACTTGTGGCGATACACCATGTCAAGACAGTTGTACCGAGAAGTTATGCAGAGAGAAACCAGGACGATGTCCCATTTCTGCAAAGACTGAAAAATGCAAGACCTGCCCGGGCACGAAGTTCTGTGCCAGTGACTACGACTGTTGCGAAAACCAAAAGTGCTGCACTTCGGGTTCTCGCAAGGTTTGCAAGAGCCCAATAAAATCATAAATTGGGTGGATAGAGTTGATTTAGTGTTTGATGTATACTCTCTGATGGTCAAATAATTTTTGGCAGTACAGCAATTACTGTCCATCACATGCTTAGAGAAATGTTTGAATAAAATGTATAATGTATGTTAATAGAATGTGCATGAGCTTACTAAAAATCTCCTTCACATAAGGTACTTGGGATATTTATATGCAAATCCAGGTTTCTATTTGTTGTATCAATAAAAATCGATAGTGCATTTCTGAATTGAATTTCTCTTCTTTGGAGATGCCTGCAGTATTTTCATTTCAAATGCTAATTACTTGAACCATCTAAATAATTATAGCGTCAGCATATTTCCTGATACCGTACAGTAAATATTTCATGAATAAATACATATATATTTCTACTTTGACTGTTAATTCTTTAGCAATTTGGATGAAACATCTCCATTTTCACAAGCAACAATACGGTTTCTGATAATAATAGATATTACAAATAGCAGGCAAGGTTCTCAGTCGAATGCCCCTCGTTCATGACAATTTAGCAAATGCATTGCCTGAGTCTTACAGTTTTTTTTAAAAAAAATTGTGTCGTTGCCAGAGGATTTGTACAAAAAGAAGCCAGGAGAATGTCCCTCTGACCCAGTCGAGACTGCATCTTATGTAGTTGACCCAGATATAAACTTTTAAAGCTCTACAGAGACTACAGTAGCAGCTCACTTTTTCATTGTAACATCCCTCTTTCATAGGAATTCAGCAAATTGCATTGCATAAAAGGTACAAGGTTCCCTAATTAACATGTGGTGTTTCATTTGTGTCGTTGCCAGAGCAACAGGTGCTGCACGTGCTGTACCTTCCTCTCACTTCCTCATTCAAACGCAGCCAGAGCTAAATCAGTACGGTATACCTATAGAAATTGCGCCTTGAATCACTATATCAGAACCTGATAAAATTTGAAGACCTGACAGAGATCAGCACAATGGCCAAATGCTTTATTCTCTCCTGCCTTTTTCTGCTCATCACTTCAGAAATAGCTTTCGCTTGCCGCCCAGGTAAGAACAGATTTTCAAGTCATAAATATATATTCGCCATAAAGCCAGCATATAACTCGTGCTAATTTAATGCCTTTTAAAATGTGTGCCATCAATAATATAGTGCTCTTTCAGTTCCGTGTGAACCAGAGGCTGGGTACTTCAATGGCTGCAACAACTGCACCTGTGGCAACACACGCATGGAAGACATTTGCACAGAAATAGCCTGCCCCGATAAACCTGGAAAATGCCCCTCTAATCCAATCGAGGCTGGACCTTGTGTATTTGACCCAGAGGTTAACTGCTGGGATGACTACCAGTGTTGTGGGTCACAAAAGTGTTGTCCTTACGGTTGCAACGGAATTTGCACCGAGGTAAAAGGCCCCAAACGTGGTTAATATAGAATGATATGTTACGAACTAATGAGAAGACGACCAGGAGCTTTATAAAGTCACTCGCTTTGCGAGGTGGGGGGGCTCCGCCCCCCCACACCCCCCCTTGGGGCTGCGCCCCAATTGGCGCGCCTTCGGCGCTATGCCCGTGTTCCGCCTAATCCATCCGGTTACAGAAATCAGTGACGTTACCGGTAGCGATGAGGAGTTTCCGAACGTGCCCTCTCTGACGTATCGTTCAAAACAGCGCTTGGGAGGACAGGTGGGACCATCTGTGACGTATCGTTGCAACGGCTTGGTTTGAGCGGTTTGAGCTGTGGGGTCGAGTGACAAGCGGGTGGAGGGGAGTGGGTGGTCCATTGTTCTCGGGGATCCGGGGGGAGTTGGCGGTATACATTAATTTCGCGATCTCGGGTTTGCGT
>KZ538397.1:0-56735 GCA_000934665.2 Catajapyx aquilonaris
CAACGGCGGAAGTCCGACGTCTCTGCGACGCCGGGAAGTGCGAAATCTTTTTCATCCTATATCCTCCTCCTCGGCGTGGGGCTTTATATATATTAGATACTTGATATATATACTTGATATTAGATGCAGGGTGACATCGACATCAGGAATTTTTCAGGCTAATCTGCCCTGGAATTATCCAATGAATTGCAACTCCGGAGTTTTACCAACTAAAGTCCTGTTGCACTAACTGTAAGAGTAGACAACTTTTGGATGAAAACATACCACAGAAAATCAAAATTTTACTGTTATCTCCCAACAGAAATGGGAGTTTAAAACAATTCGGTCACTTATCGCAGCCAGTCGGAGTCATAAAATTTTCTGGCCTAGCTAAACACAGACCTAACATAACAAACACGATTACTATTTTCTCTTTTGCATGCAATGTATGAGGAAATGCGTTAGGTAAACATCCACAAAAAATTTATCACGTCACACACCAAGATCAATCACGGAACATAACGTTTCCATTGACCAATTTCCTTTCATAATTTACGTACTGTGAACATTTGTTGAACACAGATTTCATCTGGCACTTAATGCACAGATCAAATCTCACGCCCTGGGCATTCAATCTTCACTCACAAGGGAAGTGTCTGTAGGGCCATCGGCCAATCGGCCCGAAAATGACACTAAGTTATTAATCTTATTATTTACTGAGCTTGTGACTATTAATTTTTCCGAATATGAAGCCATGGAGAGAGTAGGTAAGCATCGGTAGAAGAAAAAAAAGTAAGACACTTCCCAGCAAGCTGTTTATTTATTCCTGTTGATTGCAAAAGGGAAGATATGCGGTGATAAACGGTGTTGGGGAAGAAAGCAAAAGAAAACGATGCTCCGAGACGAGGGAGGGGGGGGGGGAAGTGGCTTCCCGCGGACTTGAACGCGGAGACTTCGGATCATGACGCGGACGCGCTACCGACTGAGCCACGAAGACTGTTTATAATTTCTTCTGCCGAATGCGCCCCATTTTCACCGAGCAGGTTTGCCGGGCACATATAGTCGCCCATATCTCGAAAACGCTTGGCTAATGCGACTTTTTACTTTCACCAATGAATTTCTGGCCTGCGATTTACCCCAAGTGTCATTTTCGGGCCGATTGGCCGATGGCCCTACAGACACTTCCCTTGTCAGTTCCTACCCTTTTCTCTTATCCCTTCCATACTCCCCCAATGTACATGCCACACATCCATCAAAGATGTCCCCTGAATACTTCAGAAAAAACTAACTCTCTAGTGAACAAGGAATGTGTCAATGAGCTCTTATGCTTTCCATAGGCAGGTGATCGCTGTGGGGACGAGACAAACAACTGACAAGGATTCTCTCACATTAATAATTGTAGGCCTAATCGCATGCCCACAGTGTCTCGTTCACACACATCAGCATATGCTTAGATTCTCCTTGCTGAGTACAAAGTTGGGGTCGATTCTACACTTGGTAGGTTCACATGAAACCAATGGGAGGACAGGTAAATCAGTTCACATCTCATTTTCTGACCCCTCACGCCACAGGTAGTCTATAACTAATGTAGCACACGTGTGAATGGGGCCTTGACGAAAAATCACTTTTCTCCTTTGTGCCTTTTAACAACATGCACTTTCAATTTGCTTGAGCGGCTGAACTTTTTCTCACAAACTTGGCAACAGAATGCCTTCTCCTCGGTGTGAATCATCAATTGTGTATTCACAAGTACAGCATTGCTAGATGCTACAGAGATGGCACAGCCTGTAACTCTAGAGCAGGTAGAAGCCCGGCTGAAAGTAATGGAGCTGCAGGCATCAGGTTAGTTGCACACAAATTCTCATAATATAATGAAGGGAAATAATCAACCTGGGGGTGAAATACTAAAGCAATGTCAACATGTCATACAAATGACAATAATATATTTTCCAATAACATCTAGACTCATTTGCCATTATGAGGATGAGGGATGTAAAACAAAATTGTGAACTTATTGTTTTCTTGACACATTTGCCATTTATTTGTCAGGATAACTTATTATAGAATTCCATATTGAAAAATTTAAGCTTAGCATCGAGCACATGTAAATTTCCATCGCTTTGGAAACAGCAGTTGCTAAAGGAAGCTTGCACAATCTGGAAATTGCATGAAATATTTATTCCTGTTGCTTAATTGTCACATCCTTACATCACAGGTCACTGACTTTTGATCTGATGTGGGTGACACTAATTCACATAAATTGTGAGGGTTTGCAGTTCTTGGCAAGAAAAATCACTTTGTCACTTCCTACTTCCTATACCTAGGTGAACAACTTTTCATTCCATCCACTCAAGTATAAATGCATGAACCCAAACAAGACAACAATGCTGCACTATTATGACAATTCTTTCATGATTTAGAATTCCAGAATCAAGTCATGAGGAACCAAGGAATATTCCAAGTGTCTCTGAAACAGTTGCGCACTACCTGTGATGCTATACTGACACATCTTAGTGCAGCACAGACCTTCTCGTCTTCTGGTGCAGAGCGTGACCCAAAAGGTATGTGGTGTTACTAGGGTTGTATAGTATATATTGCCTTGCAAGTGATTTTTGTCCTTGCAGTAACTGTGTGCTTTCTTGTAAGGAAGGCCATTAGGCATTTTTAATGAATCAGTAAAATACTTGTTCTGAATAACTGACCCGATCTTGTAAAACTTATCCTACCCAATAGTGTATCTAACGAGAATACACTCTGTGGACAAAAATAATTTAGCGGTTATATACTAAACAACGGCCATTTTCAGCCTCTATTCATGTCAGTCTTGCATGTTCAATGCATTATTGTTATTCATTGCTGAAAAATGGCTTGCTCTTATCAAGGTATATATACATATTACTCTCTCTCTCTACCTTACTTTTTATCCCACAGATTCACAATAATTTACACTTCCATTTGACATACAGCCAAAAGTGATGATGAGTTTCAGTTTATAGAAGGAAAGTTGCAATCCGAACCAGGAATGAAGGCAATCTTGGTGAGAATAGCCTCCTCTACATTGAAACATAACATCAATCAATGGAATAATGCATTTCTCCATTTCTCACTATTCATACCATGGACACTTCTCAATATTATGGTACTGTACATGATTTACATTGTCTGTCATTTTCTCTCATAGCATTATTAAATGTGATGATCAAGCACCTGACATTCTATTCTAATAGTTCTCGTAATGGGGGCTCCCACACTCAGATATGACCACATCACAAATTTTGTGATGTCGTCATATCTGAGTGTGAGCGAACCCCATTACGACAACTATGAGACATTACAAAATAATATCTAGTAGACATGAACGGCAGATGTCTACTAGACATCAGAAACTGATGTTTCCTAGATATCATCGAAATATGTCTACTTGACATCTCCATACATCACATAGACCTCTAAAAGTGGGACATTCGCTACTCTCCTAGATATCTATTAAGTTAGATATATTTCGAGATTCTGTAGATATCTACAGATATAGGTCTCCTATATATATCATATCTCATTGATGTCTCCTAGATGTCGTGGTGCTACCTGGGTAAAAATAAGTTTTCTTATTTGTGCGTTCTAACATGCACTTTCAAATTGCCTGAGTTACTGAACTTTTTCTCACAAACCTGGCAACTGAATGGTTTCTCCCCTTCAGGAGTGTGTTCTCATGTGTCTATTAAAATTTCCAGACATTCGAAACTCTCTATTGCAAATCGGGCAACGGAAAGGCTTCTCCCCTGTATGAGTTCTCATGTGTGTATTCAAGTTACCCGACGCTCTAAACTCTCTCTTGCAAATCAGGCAACTGAAAGGCTTCTCCCCTGTGTGGGTTCTCATGTGTCTCTTCAGAGTTCCTAGCTCTCCAAACTCGCTCTTGCATATCTGGCAACTGAATGGCTTCTCCCCTGTGTGGGTTCTCATGTGACGTTGGAAATAACTCATGTTACGACACATCCTCTTGCAAATATGACAAACCTTCTTCCCGGAGTGTCTCCCTCTGTCCTTGTCTTGCTGGGGCCTGTCCTGCATGTTGTCTTCAGCACCTTTTCCCTGAAATAAATGCAAGTGTACATGAAGGGAGATGTTGGGACATGGTTTCACAATTATACAACCTAATTACTGGCGCATTTCATGTGCAATGAGCCACCTTTCATCCTCGCTAATTTTCACTAAAGAATTCTTGCAGGATTACTTTTGCAGGGGTCCACCATAATATTTAGTGTAAGTGATTCCTAATAATATTACTATACTGTATATAAAATGCGAAACGCATACAGAATTTTGCTTAATTACATATGCAACCTAGTACGAGTATATTGTACACAAAAACCACGACTTTGCAGTTATTTTCCAACTTAATATGGCCACAGAAATGGAGAGGAGTATTGGAAAAAAAATTATGTATTACTTGGATAAGTGTCCCAGTAGTCGACACTGGAAACTGGGAAGCTAAGAAAGCAGTGCCAGATCTACGTTTAATTTCAGAGGGGGGACAGAAACTTTTGTTGCCACCCCCACCCCCTCATTTTAAAACGTTCACTTCATTTTTTTGACATGGATGTTCAGTACTTCAGGCAATTTAAAAAACTACCAGGCAGGCAGGCACCATAATATCACTGTAGTACAACAGACAGTAAATGGTGTGAACTAGACTTGTGAGGATAGAGTGAACCCGGAAAACCGGAAGTGGCAGGTCACCGGAAATTGGCCATGACACCTATTTAGGTCACGTATAATAATTCGAAGATGAAAACTGCTTGCCGCTATCTGTTGCGGTTGAGGCCCGGATACTTGTCAACAGTGAACAGACGCACAGACAGAGCCGTTCTATAAGACTTTTTTTGATGATGATTTTAAAAAATCTGAAAAGGGAGCAAGCATGTGATGCACTATTGAGCGCGCCGGATCTGACGTCACTCATATCTCGAAAATGGCTGCGCAGTGAGTGTTTTTACGGTCACCAGTGAATTCTACAGATGTGATTTACCCGCTGAGCGCCTTTTGTTCAAATCCGTTAACATCCCAAAGTCTTGCATATCTTGTCACAAACGTACGTCACACATAAAAATATTTTGTTCAGTGTGAGCTCTGGCCTTCTTTTCCCCATCAAACACATTCACACTCTCTTGAATATCATTTAAGGCGAGACCCTACTGAAAAAAATATACATGTTGATACTGAACGTATCAACGCATCATGTTAGTACCATGTTGAAGATACTTTAAGAATATCCTAAAACAATTTTTAATTAAGTTACACAGTAGGCCTATTCAGTTGGTGAGATTTTATGGCCTATATAACACATTCTTCATCGATAATTTGTAAATGCTCTGTGCGTCTATAAAAGTGATTCAGACATCAGATATTTTTCTCACACACTAATACAACCTTAATAAACAGAACTGAGCATTGGCAATAGCAGATGTTGAGCAATTTTATCTGCAGATTTTTTAATGTGCACTTACTAAAGTATAATTTCAAAATATGGCAATTTTCCTTGAACAAATATTTGCATTAAAAAAAGTTGTCAAGTTACGGTAAAGGCCAAACTCAGTTTTGTTCCTCTCACCTTGAACATGATTTGTCCAAATACCTAACCCTCTACGACAAAAACTGAGACGCATGGGAACTCTTGGAACGCTGAAAACGGTTGTTTTGAAAAAAAACACATTTGAAAATTGATAAACAGATTTGTTCAATTTTTTATAACATTCCAGCAGCATATGTTGGTTCCTCCCCCTTTTTTTGGCTGCTTCAGCAGTCTTGGCCATGTGAATATATTATCTTGCCCGCTCTCTTGCTGGCTACAGCTTCACTTTGTACCTCACTCTTCCTCTTCCTCCTCTCATCCCTTATTCTCTTGCTAAGAGCAACGTTGGCTTCAGACAGGGATTCCCCTTGCACACTAGGGACATGATATCTCATGTGTTATGGGAGGTGGCTTGTGTCCTTGGCAACCATAATTATTAGCCCTGGCCCCTGCCGGTTGACCAATCAGGATTCGATTTCAAAGGAGATGGGCGTTATGTCTAAAACCTCAAGAATGAGGGGAAATATTTCCCCACCAATAATTCTAAATTCCATACAAAAACCTCAGCAGGGAGCGGGACTAATTATGGTTGCCAAGGACACAAGCCACCTCCCCAAACGCATGAGTTATCTTACCCGTACTGTACCTCTGCTTGGCATCAGCCATCTCAATGATGTTTTTTGACACAATGCGGTGTTTTGGTTGGTAGTCCTACACCACTTGCTATTGCTCAGCAACGTTGGAGAAGAGTACGGCTGTACGGGTAACGGCAGTACGACTCAAGTACGCGCAGTCTCAACAACAACAAACTATTGCTCAACCTCCTTGCTAGTATCACTGCCTCTGACAGCACAGCTGACAGCAGGCTATTCCAGCATGCTGAGCTGCTGAGGCGACAATGCACCTCCCCGATATGGCACCTCCCCATTCCCCAGCATCATCTATTGTTAGACCACGAAGATTTCGGCCGGGAATTTGAATCTGACTGAGGTGGTCGCTCATCATGCGTATGAGACGGTTTGGGACCACACAGAAAAATGGGGTAATTAGGAATCAAGGAATCCCTGCATTTTGGTGATTTGGGGGTCATGCGGAATTCTGGGGCATTTTTAAAGCACTTTCATGAGTCGCCAGGTACTAAATTGCGTGTTTCCTATCAGTTGAGGGCCCAGATACGCTAAAAAAATGCAAAAACTAAAATCGCATTTTTTAGTCAAAATCAAGATATTTCAGTAGGGTCTCGCCTTAAACAAAAAAGCATAAAACAGTTAAAAAGACTATTGATCTTGTCGGGGGGGGGGGGGAGGGTGNCCCCCCCCCCCCCCCAAGCTGAAGCAAGAAACAGAAAAATGGCCATTTCGCAATTGTACTTTACTTGCTTATATCCGATGTGCTTACAAAGTTTAAAATTTTTCGACTGCGGCGGGCTTTTTTCGTTTTTTTTATTATTATTATTATTTTTTTATTTTTTTTTGGGGGGGGCGGGGGGGGGGAGCGCGGCGACAAATCACCCCCCGACAAGGACGTCTGGATCCGCCACTGTCACCACAGCTGCTTTCAATGCTCTGTAACCTTACAAAATCACCCACCTTTCCTTGATCTGGACTCTCATCTGAATGGTTCGGCTTTGCCATCCTGAAACGCCTCAGGATTTCCGTTGTGCTTGGACCTTGAACTGTATCTGGTGGCTCCGGTTTGACACTGATGGTCAAAATCAAACCACGGTCCACAGAGGCATTTTCTCCTGTATCATACAATCATCCTATAACGCCTGCTGCTGCCACTTCAAAGAAAAAGTTCATTTTCAAATGCTGATTTTTCAGTGTGGAATTTCTAATGTAAGTGGGTAAAAACTTACTTTCATTTTTCACCTAATATAATAAGAAACAGCTTAGAATCGAAATTACCGTGGGCCATTACAAAATAAATCCTAGAAGAGAGCTTTCATTTCCTTCATGTGGTACTTCGCAAACATTTTCTTAAAAATTGTGTAGTGTTCATAATACAGTAAACTCCCATTGTAAAAAAATAAGCTTCCGAATGAATCAATAGCGATGGAACATTTCTAAACCTTTCCCAATTTATTGAATGAAATTATTTTCCAACTTGTCAGCATCCCAGTACTTACTTGTGCGTCCTGAACCACCGTCAGAAAAAGTCTGCCTTAAAACATACTGCAAGCAAGTGGGTTAATATTTTTGTGTTACAGAGGAACAACACTATCAAACACATTCGAGAACCGTATGACTATATCATGCTAATGTTCGCTTACAAAGTGGTCTCCCCTGGTCTCCCCATTATTTAAAAGTGAATGTTATAATAAATGGTGCACTGTCTTTTATCGTTTTAGGTATATAGTCTGGTGACCCGGGGTAGCTTGCCCCCTGGGGTAACCGGTTGTTTACTGCTATCCTTTTACATATGCTGCCATGGTGATTGCCCCCGGGCAAGCTTACCCGGGGTCACCAGACTAGGGGCCTTAATTTCTTCCCCAAACTGAGAGCTAGCTGAAATTACACTTTATGACAAGTACATGAGTACATTTTGCACCAAATGGATGTTGAGCATCGCACATTTTACAATGCCAAAGATCCATTTGATTTATTGTATTATGGTCCTTCAAGTTATTTCCTGTCACTCACAGGCACACACTCTTGCAATATATTTGCAAAAACGTGTAGATTGAGGAACCACTTTATTTTCTCAGGTTTATGGCGGAAACGCGCTGACCTAAATGTGGCAGAAACATTTTTATTCCAGATTTTTTCCCACCTTGGCAGTAGGGAAGTCTTCTGAAAACATGGAATATACTTCGACAGCTGTCTGTCAGTTCTCAACAAGAGAATATTTGTGTAATTAATAATACATAAAACACAATAACTCATTCCAAAGTTTTCTTCATTCATTGTCAAGCATTCTTGAAAACCTACAGATACAATATGGTCACTTTGCACGTTGAGGAGCATTAATAAGCCATCATAAGCCCAAGAACGTAGGTAACTCTGCAATATGTCAGCACACGTGTATAATATGTGTTACATTCAACGAACGGATTATTACAAAACTATGCACGGGTAAGCTTACAAGGCTCATAATTATTAACTGATACACAACTATGAGCACCAAGGTACGATCCAACACATAATACAAGGTACAGTAGTTGAGAAACACATGTTTGAGATAAGAGGAAGGGGAGGGGGGAGGATAACAACTTGCGCATGAAAAGGCCTATTGCTTCTAGTGGGTCAGGAGAGGTATTTTCTCAAATTTCATCAGCATGACAAAGGCAATGGCGTGTTAGGAAATCAAATAATATTATGTAAAAAAAAACAGCAAATTTTGGACAAGCATTTTCTTATACATCAAGTGCAGTACCATTACAAAGCAATGATTCAAACATGCCCAATATGTTAAGAGAGCTGATCTTTTATCCCTGCCCTTCTACGACAGTTGGAACACACTTGTTGACCCCTGATACAAACATAATACACTACACATTGTTAATGATCGTGTAGGTACAGCGATTAGAAGCAGTCGCTGCAATGTATGATGGCAGATGCTACACCGTACAGCTATTAACTATTACATGCAGGCATGAATGGTAGTCACACAAACTGATAGCTGTTTGACCCTCCAAGCACCTTTAACATCAAGTGAAGAGTATAGTGACAATGAGCCAATGTTGCAATGGAGATGTAAAAATTATTCGGAAAAAACATTAGAACTATAATTATTCCCACACGATAGCCATGTTGTCAAAGACGTTTTAGTAAAAGCAAGTACAGTCATACAGTAGATTGATAACTGGCAGGCCTGAAAATTTACCTAGCGATGTTCACTACTTTTAGTGTACGTTCTATATTAGGTATTTGAGGCTTGTTACTTTCGTACGTGTGCTCTTACATTAGTGCTTTCAGCGAATTGTTGGCAAAACCTTCTGTTAAAATCTCGGGACTGCATGACTGTGTACCACAGTAGAGATTTTTGCATTACTCTGTTTATTCTACTACCTAGATGCAAAATTATAAGGAATAGTCTCTAAAAACACAACGGTATTGTAACGTACAATTATGCCATTTACATTAAAATACTTATGCAGGCATGTTTGTATTAAAGTGCAAAATTCCTTAAAGCAGTAGTAAATTCTGATGCCTACACTGGGTAATAAAGTACATTACAAACTCGCTCCGTGATTCTACACAGCAGCACAATGAAATAGTGACTTGGTTATGGGGGATTTCTGGCACACTATAAGTTATTTTTCATCTTGATTAGTGATGGCTTTCCTAATTTTTATATTGCGATATCCTTGTACTGGGTCAGAGATGAAATAAGTGAACATCTTACAGGTACACAAATCGCTTTTGTTGTTTGCATCTGCATGCTGTTTTAAGTGAGACTCTTGCAAATGATATCATTTGAACAACCATGTTACGCTGAAAATTTGTTTTCTATCCAAATGTTCCAGCACATCCAGTATTTCAACAGACCTGCACATCATATTCTTCATGGTGGTTCAGTAACACCGACACTGGATCAGTTATGGGAAAATCCACACAAAACATTAGTCATTTTCATAATGCTCATCAAGGTTTATCACGACTGTATATTAATTATGTACAAGATTTTTCTATTTATGAGGCAGCTTTTTTATTGGAATAGTTTGGCTCCAGTCTCCGTCGCTTCCTGGCTACAAATTAGAATAATGTTGGGGAGTAGACACTACACATATCGTGGCAAGATTGGTTGACATATCACGGCATACTCGATCCAATACATTTTAGCAGTCCAGTGGGGTATGGGGTGGGAAAATGATAAGATGTGGTGGGTCAGGCAGCTGCGAGCTATTGGATCGAATGTAGGCTACTTCATTTATCGACATTGATTCTGCGCCATTTTTTTAAATAGAAGAAATACAAAAAATATATACGCAAATCGATTTTCAGAATTTTTCTTAATGCCTTCCGAACGTTCCTTAATGTCGTTCCGAATTTTTCTTAAATGTCTTCAAATTACTCCGGCGCATTTATCATCAATCGAGCAGACTCTGGACATTCTGCCATTCAAATAGTGTCAAAAAATTCTATGAAACAATATGACAGTGGAAAAAGTCAATGAGAAAAACGGGAGCGGCTGTGAGCCCTCTAGATGCTTGAAATAATTATGGTGTGGTATTTAGCAACAACGACACAAAATGCCTCAGCCATGTTAGATATTAGCATAAACAACTGTTCTATTGGAAATGAGGCTACCTACAAAACTATACGTAATGTTCATATGAGTAGAAGTTACACATACCACAATAAAATATTTCGCCATTTTTTATATATCTCGCGGTTCTTTTACCCCTTTAACTGGGAGAATAATTCATTTGATAAACAAATAATTCTTACAGCATATCATCGATGGAATATAGAGAAATTAACATGACAATGAACACAGTGCTCATAATGATGTTCTACTTGTATTATTAGCCTACTACTTGTAATATATTTAAAGGGGCTTAATAGCACCCGGTTCTATATACATTTCAACTTGGAGATTCATTCATTTGAGACGCAATGCTTTCTACTAAAACTGAAAGCATGTTCTACTGAGTATGTAGGCCTACCTAAGAAACACCTTACTGATACATTACAATCATATCTGTCAATCATTTGCACCTAAAATACAAAGCACGGTATATAAGAAATATTTAAATATCGAATATCTGTTACAGATTCTGCATATGTACAGTACTTATTGTGGTTTAGTGGACATTATTGCCAAAATATACCAGCTATCTCAAGAGGCAAGAGCTATCCTGTTTATAAAAAGTTGACAAGTAGACATGGCTGCAATAATAGTAATAATCAGTTTTAGAGTACCGGTACCGATAATTTATGGTGAGTAAACCTTCTCAGTTGAATGCATTAGGGGTTGATGCAATGAAAACAGTATACTTCACTCATACTATACAAAAAATATATATCACGATGCAGAGTAACACGCACATTAATCTTGTATGCCTCTATCATAGTAATAATGATCGCAGGGACAAACTCTTGACAGCGACGTGCAAGATATTCTTGCACAAACGTCTTTTTGTACAATTTTCCATCATAACAAATCCAGTGCACGGTCATTGAGTATGCACAGGGCCCATCTCATATTGCACAAACACATCTCATACATCACACCTTATTTTCGTTTTCATTCTACATGAAATAATACGCCATCACATATGCTACGAGAACTAATGCTCAATGATGTAGTTTGAAATGAGACTCTTCACTGTTTTTGTATTTTCTTCTAATTAATAGATGACTACCATTACTTTAGAGTACAGTACCAGTAGTTCTAAAACAAGTGGGATTACCATACTAAAAGCAATATAACGTGTAATAAGAAAGTGGTTATTATATGCGCCACATTAAAAAAAACAATCATCAATATGACAAACACACATAAACCTGAATGACTGAAAGCCAGCAAACAAAACACAAAAATCTTTCTGACCTCTTCAGTTCTTGGAGCAGTCAACAAAGGCAGCAAACACATACAGTATATCATTGTAAGGACGGAACATATTGTACAACAGTTGGCATTTTCGACGGGGATAGTTTTTGCAACTTAAAAGGTTGTGCTCAGAATCATTATCCTCCAAAAAGGGTAGGGACAGCCTAATATGCTATTCAAAGATTGCGTTAGAATGACCCTCGCTTCCAACATGATATTGCAGTGTAAATGCAGTGCAAGAGAGCATTAGGTCCAGGAGCAGAAGGCGGATTGGGTAGCCCACTAGCACCACCTGGTGGCAAAAAGAACTATCTCATAGCGACTGTCCCTTCTTCCCTTTTGTCGGATGTATAGTGTAATGGTACTGGCAGACGCGAATAATTTGCCAAACTGATGACGATGATGCCTGCATGCATGAATGCTACTTGCCTTCACAAGTTAACGGGAAGGGAGTCTGAAAGTCATTAGAAATTTTAGGATGGAGCAACATTTATCGCAAGGTACATTTTCGAACTGCACTTATCTTGCACTTATCAATGCGGGGGAACACAATGTTGATTGTTCAGTTTCGGAATTTTTCTTAACTTGCCAAGGCATTGTACACCTATTTACGTAACAGCATGACAAATGGGCCAATTTAATACTTTAGGAAAGTAATTGCATGTAACAGCTATAAATAAAAAAGCTTCCAACCGACTCTCAACTGCTAAAATGCTCATTGTTAATGGCAGCTTTAGTTTGCTCATATTGTCATCCAGACGCCAGACCTCCCGTTACATTGTCAGTAAGCGGTGTCGTAACGTTTACATCACAGTGGCTTACTGATCGAGTGAAGATTTTCCTCTGGTACTCGCATTAGTTATCACAGACTCTACCGCAGTATGCATGACAGTGCGCTCGATATTCCTGTTTCCAGCAAAAGAAGAACAAAAGAAGAGGCAATGACTCTCAGAGTTTCCCTTCCATTCGGAAAAAAGGTCGAGTTTGGACGCTATTCATATAATATATGGACTGGACCATTTGTTGCCCTTTCTGACTGTTCCTAGTCATCTGAAACACTTCATAGCAGAAACTGTAAAATCATGCTCTACTGTCCAAATTTATCAGTCGTGAGCCCAAACAAAACCGAAACACAAGCTAAGCTACTGTATCACTATAAACACTGTCCAAAATTTGTAATATGTACTGTACGTAGTTATATAAATATTTCATTCTATGTGTATTCAACAATAAAGGCTCACCTTGCACTTGACCTGTTTGAATCAAAGGCTGCGTTGGGATTAAAGTGACCAAGATTGAGCTGGATAACACGATAATGGATGGATTATCATCAGACGTTATATTATAGCGTGTTAGGATCATTCTATCTTGGCCATCGGACAAAACAAAAAGCCACCCTGAACCGTTTCCATTTTTATCTCATCAATATGACTACTAAATTGTCTCTCTGAGAAATATAACAGTTCACATTATTTTCTTCTTGAAAATAAATCATCCACTACCTTGATTTTTCACAAGGATTCCAATCTTGCAATGTGAAATGCAGTTTCAGTTGCTACTGTCTCTTGTTTTTAAAAATCACGTGTTTCCATGCGTGTAACAAGACCCGATCGGGCCATCTCTGAAAATAGGCAAAAGCCCAAGTAGCGGTCAGTGGTAATGACACACCCGTTGGTTGCAACATACCGGTTTGTCTTAAAAGGCAGTCCCTACCAGGCTGCCCACACTCAGGAAAACTACACACGGCTAGGCCTACTCGCCAACAGTCGAGTAGTTTCACCAAAAAAGCGTCACGAACAATCGAGAAGCACTTGTTGGTATACGGTACTCACATTTGAACTAACTTGTCACGGTGCAAACACTCGGCATTAAAATCACAATGACGCAAGACGAGTGAGGCTGTTACAATGAATATTGCAGTTTTGGCAAACACTGATCCACGCGGTGGGTAAAAACAACTGTATATGTGTGCTTGGTATGCCTAGGTATGTAGCTTCCATGGCGGGTGTGCGACTCGGGTATGACCACGGTGTGCAGCTGCACTAAAATGTACTGTATCTTCTGCCGGCTATGGGATGTTTTATTGATGATTCAGTGTCGAAGCCCGAACATGTTGGACAGCTCCCAATCCTCAAAGTCCACTGGACCGAAACAGTCGTTGAGGAAGGCCTCCATGGCTTTGTACAGGTGAATCTTGACGCCACTCAGTCTGTGGTTCTCATCTGGATAAGCCTGTCACATTCAAATAAAATGGAGGGAGAATTTGAAAAATGGAGGGAGATTGTTACTTCTGAACCAGCACAGTAACTCCAGTCAATCCATGCATATTTATCAGTAGGTCACTGCAAAAGCAACAAGTGGTGACTCGTCTTATACGTAGCCCTATAATTTTAAACGGTGACACATATTAGTGGGTCTTGATTCTATAGTTCACGTTTAAAACTTTAAACAGATTTTTCACCAATTTCATGCTCCTATAGGTCGAATTTTCGTGCAATTGACTGCTTTACGTTAGCATTTAATGCTAACGTAATGCAGTCAATTGCAAGAAAACGCGTTAAAAACAGGTCCCGAGCTACGTTAAAATTTTTGTTTCATAGATTTTTTGATCGGGGACTACATGCATTCGATGAAGTTTTAAAAGCTCAATCACACCTTATTCAAATAGAAGGACGTTTTCTGCCTCCATGAAGAGAAAAACCATTTAGACATCTTCTGAAGATATTAAACTAAGACATACCTGGTGCCTAAAAATCACACCCTCTTGTACAAGGGCCTTTCCAAACATAACACTCTGCTGATAGTGGACATTGTCGTCAGCTGTCCCATGAACAAGCAAAAAGAGCTTGTCCTTGAGGTTTCCAGCTCGACGAGTCACGTCAGCTCTTTCGTAACCCCGATAATTGTCCGTGGCATTGGGGTAGCCCATGTAGCGTTCAGTATATGCTGAATCTGAAGGCAAACATCGTCATAGTAAATTTCAGTGTTTAACTAAGTAACTAAAACATAAAGTAGCTTTACATAAAGTATGTCAGATGTTGTATCTGAAATCTCTGCACTGAGTGTGTATTACAATATGGTGGTTTTACTGGATCAGTGCAAAAATCCTGTTGTAAACAGCTGACAAAAATGACAGAAATCCTTGCCATATAATTCCCACTTCGTCATTGGTGCGACAGATATTCCGCATTTGAACAATTGATCAGCGTCTTCTGCCATAATCATTGACGCTACATAACCACCATAGCTCCAACCCCAAACAGCCACGTGGTCTCTATCGATGAAATCAAAGCGGTCACAAAGGTACCTGCAAAAGAAACAGAATGCATGATATAAATATAATACTGCCTCTTCTCAAGCATCCGAAGTAACACATGAAGATATTGCACATTCAGCTCATGCCACAGGCGATGGGAAATATAATCTTACACTTACAGCTACATTCATGGAACCTTAAAACATCACGCGATAATTTTTATGCAGTAGAAGACAAGGGGGGCAGCGAGGGGGCTAAAAAAACATGTGGCATACATGTCACGGAGATAACCTCTCGAAACTTTTTCCACATGTGAGAGTATCCTTTATCCGGCCCGGGGATCGAACGCGGGACCTCATAGGTTGTGACATTAGCCACACACCACCATGCTGCCCTCTCTACCAGCGTGTGCTTCTGCACAATCCCAATACACGCTACATTCATGAGGTAATACCTCAGGTGTAGCCTCAGCCCTCTCCCTTTGCAAGTACCATCCCTGATTATAGCATGTTAGTGCAATAATAAGTATGATAACAAGTCATTAAACTGACTTGGTGACAGCAATTTGATCTTCAACTTCGACAGAGCCCAGGTTGTAGTAAATATGGTGAAGCATGCGATCTCCCTGGAATCCAGAGCCTCTGCCATCGATCTGAGCTACTATGAAGTTTCTCTGGCTTGTGAGGTATGCATTCCAGTCCAGACCCCATTTGTTGGATACCTGTTGAGATCCAGGACCACCGTACCTGGAATGAGAAACCAAATACCATACTGGAATAGCAGCTAAATGCATTGGGTCAAATTGGCTCAGAATACAGGAATACTCACACTTGGAGAACGAGTGGAAACTTCATGTTGTCATAATCTCGAAACCCTGGAGGGTAGAGGAGCCTAACCTGTGCAGTGCCACCTTCTACTTCAACCTGAAATCATACAGCATGGTTTGAACCACAATAGGTTTCACAAAAATTAAGTCAGACCTTGTAAGTTTTGACTTGAGGCAACGCAAGTTGGTCGACGGCTTCCCGAAGAGCTGTGTTGTTGTTGAGGATCATAAGCAGCGCTCCGTCGGTGATATTGTGGAGGCTGATGAAAGGCACACTGGGGCCTCGACAGTCCCGGATAAAGAAGTCGTAGGCAGGGCTGAGCATGATGACGTTGTACAGACAGTTGGGAACCTCAATCCCGTCTGATGCATAGTCATCAGAAGCCTTGCTTGGATGATCACAAGTCAAGCACTCCGATGGTCTGGGTGGTTTGTCTGTTATGTTCAACCGGTACATGTGACGTTCACCAGGCTCACCTTCGGGTGCTGCTATGTAGTATCTAAAGGGAACAAGGCAGTTTTAATAAATGACATCCATTGCCATGTTTCATCAAGGATGAGAAACTCTATAGTAAAACATCTGATTATTGGAATAGATGTGGTTGATGTGGCTACTCTTCATTTGGGGAGAGTTTAAAGGGACACTCCACTCAAAATACAAGTTGGGTTCTAAAAATCGGGCAAAAAATCCTGATTCCGAGGGTATAAGCAGTTTTTCTTAGAGACGAACGGTAAGGCCAGTGTGAAAGCTGGAAGTGTGTCGTTCGAAAACCGCGCGCGGGGCAGGTGGGCGCAGGTGGCGACGCCACCAGAGTGGAACCGGGCGGAACTAGAGAATGCATCCTGGCGCGGCAGTTGTTTGTTGAGCACATTCTCTACTTCTCCGGCTTGCCGCGGGGTGCTGTTGTATCGCCCTTCTTAGCAGACGACGTGTGTAGATATATGATTTTCCGTGTTACCGTTGGGCGTAGGAAAAAACCGATTGCAAATTCGGAATCAGAATTTTTTGCCCGATTTTTGGGGGCCAACTTGTATTTTGAGTGGAGTGTCCCTTTAACAACAGCAATATTGGCACCAGGCTACTTAATTTGCGTGATAGGAATCCAGCTGTGCCAGGTAGGTCATACAGTAAAATTATATACTGTTATGGGACTTTAGATACTCACTCATAAAATACTGTACGACCAGTGAAGGTCTATGTACTTTTATTGGACCCTCTACATTATGGCTGACATTCTGGTACAGTGCTGCACTTGATGCAGTATTTATACGTTTGCGGGCTAAAAAAAGAATTGGGTTGCTTTATAGGTTTGGTAAATAAATAACCACAACGCATTAGTGCGCTTTGTCCATGGAGGATACTCCTTTCGATAGGATTTGGAGCCCTGATAATATCGCACTGCAGCTCTAAATATAAGAATCGGCTTTGGAATCGGCCCTGTCTATTATGCATTGGGAGAAAAAGTGCGCAATCATCTTTCCCTTGACCCACCCTTTCATGCACTTCCCTCTCTCAAGTCGTAAATGGACAGGCTCGATGCTTACATTTAATGCTTCAAAAACAACATGGGCCTATCAGGATCGCTCATTTGTTGGGTCACTACTACTGCTGCCATATAAGTTAATCAGTAAGTAATTATTACAAATCATTCTGCAGTATTTAGTGTCGAGAGATGTGGCGTCTTGGATTATTTTTTTTGCAATACATCACAGCCATGCATTTCACTGGCATTATGCCGGATAATTCTTGGAAATTACGGCCACACTATAATGTCTTCACGTACACATCTCAATAATCGGGGAATTAATTTTCAACTCCTATGACAGTGCGATTATGAGGCAACTAATCGGATTGTTTCATGCCCAATACTTCTGCATTTATAGAACTGTAAATGGTTTATGTCCCCAAAATGCAACAATAATTCCCTCCTCATTTTTGCAATAAATTACTCGGCGTATAAACTTTCGAGGAATTATGTGAAATATTTTGTCGTCCAGCTTTATCCAAACCAGCCAAGTGACACGGCAGTTATTGAGTGTGTCATATCCCCAGGAAAAAGTAATTAATTCCGAACGCTGAGGAATATCTTACGCTAAAGCGATTATCCGACAGAGGACAAATTCCTAGTAACGAGGTTTTAATCGAACTTTTTCGGTTCGACGGGTAGTTAATTCTAACGCCATCCCCCATCCAATTGACGCAAAGTAATGCCCGGAGGAAAAGCCCAAAGAATTACGAAAAATAATTGCCTCTTCATACTTACATCACCAGCTAAACCGCAAGGTATTAGTGTAGACAATAATTACAGGCCTTGACTCATATAATGTGTAACAACCACATTCAATATAACATGGACTATCGTAGCCTACCTAAACTCTATGTGTCAAAAATATAACGAGGGCATTTCAATAAAGACTGATCATGATTTTTTAAATGAGAAAGTATAGGAAGTAATATTATGATGGTGATATATTTAAGTGCATCTGATGAAGATGGATGAGCATGCTTATGCGCAGAAGTCTACGGCGCATCATGCGGCTGTGGTGGCGGCACGAACACCACCATCCTTGATGTTGCCTCCCAAGTCATGGCGTCGACACACAGTACGCCGCGCTGAAATTCTGCTTTCACCTCAAGAAGACAGTCAGTGAGTCCTGCTCCACTCTGAATTAGGAGTATAGAGAACATGTTCTGCCTGACAGTACGGCACTCCATTGTTTTAAAACATTCAAGAGGGGTTCCCAACTCACCTGCAAACAGGGAGCTTCAGGAGCTCCTGCCACAGCTGATACACGCCTCATATGCAGGTGGTCATGCATTATTGTGTTCATATCACCCACAGAGATATTTGTAACAAATAGGATAGGACAATCAAAGTTACACAGTGGTCCCCTCACACGACGACTGAGGCTGTGTAGATGGCCACCTTTGTCACAGCTCTGGCAAGAGCTCCCGGAGCACCCTGTGTGCAGGTGTATTGGGGACCCATCTTGAACATATCTTTTCCATATGCCTATGTCAGCGTGGAGTACGACTCCCTGGCTGTCTTCTTGAGGCAAAAGCAGAATTCAGCGCGGCGTACTGCTCCACACATGCCGATGCCATTAGGGAAGCGACATCAAGGGTGGGGGTGTTTGTGCTGCCACCACACCCACATGATGCGCAGTAGACTTCTGTGCATAAGCATGCACATGCATCTTCGACAGAGGTACATGAATATATCACCATCATGATAGTACTTCCTATATTTTCTCATTTAAAAAATCATGATCAGTCTTTATTGAAAGTCCCTCGTATCAACAGTTCAAAAAGAATTGTCCCTCGCGTCGAGCGGGCAGCCACGCGTCAGGATGAAAGCAACCAGTTAACTGGTTCCTTTCATCCTGACGCGTGGCTGCCCGCTCGACGCGAGGGACAATTCTTTTTGGACTGATGAGTACATGTCGAAATTGATAGATGTTGACTTGTTATAGGATATGAAGGTGACTTGCATGAGATTTCGTGGTTCATCCCATCCGAGAATATCGGTGACTTCGAACCGTCCTTGAGTCAGAGGAGTGACAGTGAACTTGTCCATATCCGTATTGGTCGGTTCCTTTTGGATCAGGTTGACCTGCTTGAAATGTCCAGCATCGCCGTCCATCACAGGAAGCCGCAAGAGGCATTTGTCCTTGGCTTCTGAGAAGAACGGAGCTTCGTATATGTCCACCCATCCGTGAGTCACCTGAGCCCGGTGGAACTGAAGGGGAAGAAATGGATATTACCATATTGCTAAGCAAAGTCAGGCCTGTCAAAAGTTTGTATGTCGTTCCCACGTCTTCATTTTTCCACTAGTGATTAGTACAGTAGACTACATGCCAAGAAAAGTTTCGGACAACTATCTTGGAGATATGCAACCAACAGTACTCTGTCAAATTGAAGGTAGAGTGCTGATGGTTGTATATCGCCTGGATACAAATACCCCAGCATTTTTCATTATGACTTCTCACCAAAAGCAGTATTTTGTCACAAAAAATTTTCCCGAGTCAGATGCTGATCCTTTCTGAGCTAGTTATATCCCTTTCAGAAACTTCCTTCACTGAAAATGGAACAGCTGGGAACTATGCCTTAATGCAACGTCCCTGGTACACCAGGTATTCATTTGTGGCTTGTCAGGTGCAAATTGAAATTGATAAAAATGTCTGGCTTGACAATACATTGTTCCTTGTTATTGAAAGAAAAAAAAATGCTTCTCGATGAACACGCCGCATTAAAGCGGGACGCTCCATTTGCAGTAAACTCTAGACTCTCTGTGACAGCAAGCTTAGTAAGAAACGAATGCCAGGAAACTCGTACACTCCCAATTCCCAATCCCACGACATTGCGGGAATTTGCTAAGTACGGCCCAAATCCCTACTCGCCATTTAAATTAATGGGGCCACTATATAAACCAAGTGGGGAATTCACAGAGGCTGTCCAGCTGCAACGTCTGATGTTACTTAAACACAATTTTAAGGTGCTTATCACTTGAATAGTGAATCCATGAATCAAATGAATTATTATCTCCACTTACGTCTGGGCAATTCCAAACATCGCCGGAGCAGACTGTTACTATAGACACATTCTGCTTTCGGTTCATCCACACTACTGCCACCTCTCGGTTGCTGATCCACTTCGCCGCTGTGAAATAGTGGTCCCTGCAAAATGAAACACTTGATAACTATCAAGTGCATTCAACTTCAAATTATTTTTTTCACCGCTTCATAGTCATTATATAGTGCGCGAGTCTGACTAAATTTTTGCTATTATGAACAGAGCGCTGTAATTAAATCGCGATTCTAATTCGCACATTCCCACTCGAATCATCCAATAAATGCAACGTAAACAACGGGTTTGGCCAGGCACGAGAGGAGACGTATAGCACGACACAGAAAAGTACGAGTTAGAAAAAGTGTCATTAATTCCGCGGCTCAGCACTCCATGGCTGGCAGCAGGATTAAATGGGATTCCGACAGTTGCCAAGTGCTTACGAGTGCGCGAACTCTCCACTTTGCTGCCAGCAGTCAAGTTTAATGGCAGGCTCCTCTACACATAGTGTACAGGACCTTGCATTATGTGCTCTTCAACCCGGCAGAGGCGCAGTTGCAAACTAGGACAAGTGACCTCTCCGGACAAAATGGGTGGAATTTGCGTCTTACTGCTAATTACTGCTAACTTAACAGTATCAGTGTTGGCACACTGCTAAGTTAGCAGTAACTAGCAGTGGGACGAAAATTCCACCCAGTGTCACTTTCATCCTTCTCTGGAGTATAGCTAGTGTATTAGTGGGTTTCATAACGGTATCATCCCATGTCAAATATGGGCCCATTTGACATTATTAACGAATTAATGGCATATGTGCAAAAGGTCGGTTCATTTAATCTGATTTAAAAATTGCGCCATTTTGCGATTTTTCAGGCTACCACGTGTAAGTTTTTCGGATCACTTGCCCCGTTCTCGTCTACTATGTCGGGTAACTGAAAAGTCGTGTTCCCTTCGTATAACATGCACTCAATATATACGAGAGTTAAATAAACCGTCATAATGGAGGGCAGCAGTTTTAGTGCCCTCTTGGTACAGAGGGTAGCATAAAATCGTTGAGATTCGGGTTCACTGAATCCATAAAAATTCACATCTTCAAATGGCCAATAAAAAGAAAGATTCAAATCTCATCAACATCCGTATTCGAGAATCTGCATGACCTTAAGTGACACTCTGTACCCCCTGTGCCCATGTGATCCAGGGCCGATTGCACACCGTGCCTGAAAGGTTGGGACGCTCATAAGAGCGATTCATGCAATCGGCCCATAATAACAAACATTACATCGACTACTTTCCCAAACGTATGAAAACTAACAGCAGCGCACGTAAGCCGCACATGGAACACTTTATATTCAAAGAACATATGCTTGAGTGATCCACATCAAACATTATCTGGACGGACAGAGCTGACATAGAGCATAGCGCCCGAGTATGACGTACGATTCCATGCAGCTAGCCATTAAGACATGGACACCAAACAGAGGACTGCCTTTGCGCTCAGCCAGGTCTCGAAATTCAGAACGACACACAGGAGTGCAACGGCGGCACTGACACGACAGGAATGGATGCAGATCGTTATGGATATGACGGGGGTAGGGGGTGCGCAGAATATACATGGGGAGACAGCTAGAGTGATCTAGCTGCACAAACCACACGAGCACTAACTGATCTTTCACGCCGAGAGGTGGCTTCAGGTCGCGTGGCTTCAGGTTGGACACGTCGGACAGGTTCACAGCCCACAGCGTCACCGTCGGGTTAGTTGTACCCGCCTGTTGGAAAGTAAACAAAGTTCATCAGGTTGTTGATTACACTTTTAGCATCACAAATAATCAAGATAACAAGATTCTCATTATTAGCATATTCAGTATTAATTAGTTTGTTACGTCATTTACACACTAGCGTCATTATTAAGTGCATATATTTATGTACCCGTACAGCTGAAATCACATTGTTGTCTCTTTCATATCTCAGTTTTATATTTTTCTGACGGCTTCCTCAGACAATCCACAACTGAGGTTCTCACTCTTCTCAGAACTGACTCTATTACGCTGTTCCGTTATCCACCTTCGGGATGAATGGGCAAATGAACTAACAAGGGAACGACCAAGGTCGGTCGCCTCCGATATGGTTGAAACTCGCTTGAGGGGTCACTCATGTGCTATAGACGCAGTGGTGAAAGTCCTAGATGACACTGTCCAGCCGTTTCCGAGATATGAGCGACAAAATAAAGTCCGAATTTTGGCCGCGTGCACAGATATCGGGTGGGAAGGGACAAGTGCAAGGTCCGGCAAGACCCCTATACGCGCGGCCAAAATTTGGATGTTTCTGTCGCTCATATATCAGAAACGGATGGACAGTGGCATCTAGGATTTTCACCACTGTGTCTATCGCACATGAGTGACCCCTCCAGCGAGTTTCAACCAAATCGGAGGCGACCGACCTTGGTCGTTCCCTTGTAAGAGATATAACAGGCGCACGATAAAAATAACTTTGAGCAATAATCCCAACATCCAATAGGAATCTCTGGTAATGGTGTGACATGCCATACCTCCAAAGCCATTCACTATTATTTGCAGCTCAAGACAGATCGACCAATTATTGTTAAGGGAGGAGGTAGTAATAGGGTATGGGGTCAAATGACAGCGCAAAGTTTTACTTTCGTTGCTTGGCTGCACAACTTTCTCTAACAAGGAGGCCTATTAACATCGTTTCAGGAGCATCATTTGCAGGTTTGATAAACTTCATTGTTACGACGGATGGAAGAAGCAATCAAGGCAGAACAGGATTATTATTATTATTATTATTATTATTATTATTATTATTATTATTATTATTATTATTATTATTATTATTATTATTATTTGCAGCTGCAGCAGAAGTAGCACAATCTCGATGTCAATTATTTCCTGCATGCTAAGGATTCCTTAGAATGACGTGAATGGAGACTTCCGCTTCATTCATACCAATTCCAAGACCATTTCCACAGAGTTGCCGGTGAACGTCATAGCATTGTTCGTAGGCTGAGAAAGATTTGCTTACCACGCGCGGTACGCGTTCTGCTTGGTAATGATTAACACAATGAATGGAAGGCAGAAGATAATCAGCATTTAGTCTGGCTCCTATACAATATGCTCTACTCTATAACATGGGGTAATGAACTGACCATACCCGGTGCAAGGGAGTTAGTTATGCAAAATTCAATTAGCCAACAACGTAACTTCAAAAACACCCCTAAAACAAATTACTTAATTTATTATTAGTGTTGGAAACTGCGCAATGACTTAACCCATTAATCAATCATATACCGTAGTCTAATATTACGATGTCTGGCTTGTGCAGCTTTTGGATGCATATTACGTTACCAATACGATAGTCCTACGTGTCAATCCTAATAGGTAGCAAATCGCATTGAAATTTGTAAAAGCTTTGTTTCAACTGGATTATAATCAGGTAAAGCTTATGTGGTCGCGATCCGGGAATGTGCATAAGGGTCAATCCGATTGTTCGGAGATTACAGGGGTAACATGAGGGCAACAAGCCACCAAAGGCACGGATCTATAGCACAGTGATTGGGTGATTGTTGTGATTGACCATTATTATACTCGGTGACACGCCACTCTTTAGGACTGTCAGATTGAATTTCGGGAACTGTTCATAAATATATGCTAAGACAACCTGCAGTTGATTTGGAATCACACACACAAAAAAACTCGTTCATAAGTTCATTACGTGTACAAAAATAACAGAACTTACTGAAGCACCCTCGTAATTAATGAAACCTAAAATTATCTTGCGTGTACACGTGTGACCAACAATGTCGCAAACCCTCTCTCTCAAAGCGCCTTATTATCATGCCCATAACAATTTTGCAACCCTTTCATGTCATGCTCCAATGACACAGTGATTACGCGGTTTTCGTGTGTAAAGAAAGGATCGTTTCATCCACACAGAATACTCGCGGTTCATCAAAACCGCTTGTTTTCAAAGCCCACGCTCAATTGAAGTCATGGTCGTGTCTAATCATTCGGCACACTAAAATATCGTGTGAGCAATCATGGCCGCATTTTGTAAGTGCTAGTTATTCCTCTTGTACGGTGTCTTAAATGACCCAAATGGTACAATAAATTCTAGAATCACAAGTGATAAGAGCTCAGACTACTTGAGTTATGCCTTGGATGTTGAGTAGGGTCGACAGGCGTCATTAGTCACAGTCCAGTCAACATGCATGTAGAGTACTACAAATGAATGATTTGCTTACCTTAGGGTACCTCAGAGAACGGATTTCCGGGTACGGCATTTGCTCGTTAAGGTTGCCGTACCAGGCATACTTCAGTTCACCAACGAACGTATCATCAAAGGAAGCGTAGAGAAGCATCTGGCCGTCAGGAGAAAACCAAACCGCTTTGTGGCTGCTGAGGATTTCCTCTGTAGCATGAAAAGGCAGCCAAGGTATAGGTCAGTGATTGGCATGGGGATTACTGGCAGATTAGCCCATCTAAACGATTACACCATGATGAGGTTCTACTTTATTACTTCGGTAATTAAACCGCATTTTGTAGCAGAAACTAAATTGAAATAATTCAACTCAAAATGAAACGAACTAAACAGCCAATCAAGTGAACAACGAAGGTGATACCCGGGGCAATATGATGTTATTCTACCTTTGTGTAGCATACCATACGAGTGTCAAAAAGCCAGCATTTTTTAGTCAACTTGAACCTACCTTCATACAGCCAGTCAGGAATGCCATTGAAAACGAGCCCATGTCGGCCAGACTCTGTGAGCCGATATGTAGGAGCTTCTTTGACCACTGGCTTGTAGTAGAGGTCGTTCTGATGTGTGAACACGACACCATTCCTCTCCGGAACCCAAGCCGCCATTTGCAAAAGAGGCTGCTCCTCATCGCTGCTCACTTGAGGCCACGGTGACAGAGGAAAAACGTCCCTGAAAGATCAAACGTCATCGTTCACTTTACTTATTCCAGTTCCTTCAAAGATCACGTCTTACGTACTCTGTGGTGACTTCGTAAACGGTGTACATGGCCAGAAAAGTGTGCCGAAAAACCTGTGGAAATAGAACCAGCGATGTAATATACGGCCCAAATGAGGTTAGTGGAAGTAATAACTAAAGCTAGCAACTACTAAGTGCTGCTCTTCCATAAAGAACCGGAGATTTTCTCGCTTCCGCCAGGCCTCCAGTTAAATGGAAGCCTGCCATGATCACTGAAGCAAGTTCTTCTTCACTCCTCACTAGTTCGGGAAGCGGCAGTAAGTTCGAGAAACAACTTGAAACGACAAAGAGGTTGGGATGCGAGAGCTCCTGGATTCTCTCGTCGCAGCTGAAGGCCATGATGGGGAATAAAACTTGACTATCGGAACTGGCGGAGAATCCGCCCCATGAGTACCGTATACGTCCCGCCCTCAAAATGTCCCTGCAGACCTTTCCGGCGGCCATAGATTGGGAGTAGTAGAAACTGCCACATGCCCAACACTCGCCCGAGACTTAAACTCCACTGTTTGTGTTGATAATTGAATCAAGTTTACCTCCGTGGCTACCCTGTGCTGGTGCTTAAAAGGCCACCGAATAGCATTTTAAGCCAAGTTCATCGAGTAATGTTTATAGTACGTTGCTTTTTCTTGTAAGATGACTGGTTATATGTACAGTAATTATGGGCAAAAATTTAATTTTTGCCCATAATTTTGCTTTGTCCTTTGTTGTTTTATTTATGTCTTTTGCCAAATAGGAACATGCCTTAAATGAAATAAAGCCATAGTGTTTTCATAGCACACTAGGCACCAACTTGTCAAAATTAAGCAGAATTGCGAAAGTGGAGAGAAAGAGAGAGACGCGGACCAGGCAGCAACATCCGACGGTGAAGTGCCGAAGTAAGCGAGTCGCCACCCAGGAGGTGGCGCCCCGCGCCCGAACAGGGGAAATAGGAATTCCGTGGAAAGGCCCCGGTCGGCTTTTTTGCTCTTTTTGGGTTTTACAAAGTCCCTGGGCACTCTTTCCAAAAAACAAGAGTTTATTGCACATATAGAAAACACGGGCAAAATTTGATACAACTTCCAAAGCTGGAGGCCGCACGGTGGGGAGGAGTTGTGGGAACAGTAGGCGTTTAATAATATAGATGGCCAGTAAAATGTCATTACGGTCCGTTAAACCAAAGAACAATATGACGTCATACCAGCCGTGTTTTCTGAGCATGCGCAGTAGTATGGTTGCAGAGCGATTCGGGGACATGATAGGAGGGAAGAGCCGGGTGGATGGGGGCTGAACGTGACGTCATATAGTTATTTGGTTTAACAGACTGTAGACAGGGTTAGTAATCTGAAGTGGTGGAAATGTCGAATTTTCACTTCGGACAAGGAAATTGCCAATCCGAAGCTTATAAATCTTAATTGCATTCCAGAGGAATGAGGCTTTGCTAGCAGGTTGATTTTCGTTGTCTGGTTGTGGTCGTTTCCAGTGTAGAACTAGACCCAACCTCAGTGGACAGCAGTGTGAGATGTGGCTGTGGGAGGGCCAGAGGGAAGAGGTAGTTTCTACCTCGAGTGGGCAAATAATGGCACAATGGAACACAGGGAAGCTATTCTGGACAGCATAAGATTTGTGTAGTACTAATCAATGGCACGGGTTATTTCAACATATGCTTTTGATGACATCGCTGAAGGAAAGCGATCCAACAGTTTCGGTCCTTGGTACCTGTCCTAATCGTAGTCCTCTGAATCGGCCAATCATGGCGAGCCATTCCGTCCTTGCCATCGTCCTTAAAAAGTTTCTTGGATAATATAACTTTGCGAGGGACGAGGACAAGGACGGAGAGACCAGCGATGACTGGTAGGTCACAAGGACCGGTACTATAGGACAAGGATTGGCCGGTTTAAGACCACTTTATGTGATTCATTTCAACACTTCCAACATTATACGAGTATATTAACACTATTGAAACGTTACATAAATAATTCTCAAAATTAATTGGCGGTCAGACGTCACGTAGTTATATCATAACACCTGACTGAAATGTTAACTGCTTTCAAGAATGGTTAAAGTGATTAGTATTAGCCTTACCTAGGATGCAATATCATCAAAAGCAACGTATAATCGCATACATTTGCTATTATTGCTAATTAGTACCGTTAATTGGCCATCTCAGGGATAGCAAGTTAATCATTATGTCGATACATGACCGGAAAAACCGCACACATGATAAAATTAAAATTTTGCGTCACCGCAAAAATTAAACAAGAATTATTGCAAATTTTGCTGCATGCCTGCTTTTTCGGGGACATCATTGAAACATGTATCATGATACTAGAAAAATTTGCCATTTACGCTGGTGATAATATTTTTGACTTTTATCGTGGCCCACCCAAAATTTTGATTATGTCGCATGCATGCTGATTTTCCTGACAGATACTGATCTAATCTGACTTACATCCTGCTCTTTACAAATAAAACTATGATGACTTTTCCCTCCGCCACATAGTCACAAAATATAAATCCTCTTGATTTTCCCCATATTCCAGGTTTTCATTTCTGGCCCACCTCCACGGCAGAAAAATGCTAATGAAACGCGTCATACCCAAGGACCAACAAAGCTTTAAGTGAAATAAAGTTCGCTCCTAATAAATTTCGGCCTGACAACTACCGAAATACTCGTAACTTTTTAAAAGTGCCAAATTCAATTCCATTTCCTTAGATGAAAATGCAACACGACAACTTTTATTTCACGCCATTTTGGAAAACATCTAATACATGCAATACAGGGTGTTTCAACTTTTTTGTCCGAACAGTTATCGGAAAATTGCACGTAGCTGCTACTTTGTAAGCAGTGACTTGCAAACGGTGATTTTTCGGAGGAACAGGGAATATTCCCTATGAAACGTAGGTTGAAGTGGCATACGTGCTGCCCGCTGAAAATTGAGGGTCAAGCCTGGAAAAAAAGAGGGTCACACATGCCATGGGATGTATGACCCTCTTTTTCCTCATTCCCCATTCTTCCGACAAATCACCGGTTGCAAGTCACTGCTTACAAAGTAGCAGCTACGTGCAATTTTCCGACAACTGTTCGGACAAAAAGTTGAAACACCCTGTATTTAACTCCTTTCTTGCATCAGCCATACCATATACATGGCTATCAGACAAGCAATTTCGTAGTCCCAGCTCCCATGCAAAATACGACACTGACAAAGCTCCAAGGCGCTTCCGAGGTCAAAGAGACACGATTCGTCACTTACCTTTGATACGTCGTGGATTAGTAAGACATATTTGAGGTCTGAGGACACGAGGAACTTGTGAGCGTTGAGTCGTCTCTGTAAAGAATAAGATGGGAGTTTTACCATGTGCACATACTCTTAAGATGGACGTATAATTAAGAGTGTGAGACAGCGGTCCGAAAGAGGATTTGGAACCAATTTTGCTACAGATTAGACTGAAAGCCGCCAGTCCGGGAGTCTAGAATTACAAGGGATTTTAGGCAATCCAGCTTTCATTCCGGGAGCAAACTTCAATTTGTCTAGCAGAGTAGATGCACCGACAGCATATCGACGGATCGATAGTGTCACACACGTCACGCCAACAACACATATGCTAAGCTGATCCCAGTCCCATGCACTAAATTGTGTTTGCTACACGCACCATAACCACGTTCAGGAATTCCTCCAGTGCGAATAATTCCATTTCCCCGGCATGTGGAATCTGCAGAATTCGATTATTTCAAAAATGATCCCCAAGCGAAAATTTTTTACCCTGTGTGCAAAAACCGTCCCAGCTTTTGACATCCAATGCTGACGAAGCAAAGTCGCAGCCGAATTACGTACGCCTGGAGTAAATGTTATGGTACAGTTTCTTTCGCGTATAGTAATGACAATGACCCAACCAAATATGTGGTGGGGACGAATATAATTTTTTTAAAACCATGAAGCCTGGATTTTCTGTAGTCAATAGCATGTAAACAAGTGCAAGGTGTTCCAAGTTCGTGGGGCCTTTTATAATAGTTATTGTTATAGAAAATTTCACTCAAAGCTGTTATTTTTTGTAGCTTGTTGTACCCCTAATCAGTTTCAATATTTATAGACACTGTTACATTCGACCACCTGATAGTACTGAGACACCTGGATCAGGGCACAACTAGCTACACAAAAATAACTACTTCGGACGATATCAGTGATAACAAAAAACGACCCACGAACTTGGAACATCCTGTAGGCTTTGAATGATCTCAAAACAATAATATTGTTTCGAGATCATAGAAATAGTAGTATTGTTTTTCTTTTTACGGGCACACTTCGGATATAGTAGACCAGAGTCCCACGCCAGATGATCCCTGACGTTATTTTAACGACTTTTAACGTAAATTTCACGTCAAGAAGTGTAACGACTATTGTACCGTTGAGACGATAGTTTAACGTGAAATTGACGTTAAAAGCCGTTAAAATAACGTCAGGGATCATCTGGGACTCTGGTCTACTATATCCGAAGTGTGCCCGTAAAAAGAAAGCCAATACTATATAATACATCTTATCCCGTTATCAGCCTTTTTCGGCTCTTTAGGGGGGTATTTTTGTTTTGTCTGGAACTCTTGCTTACATGTTTACTTTTTGCTTTTTGGGATAGGATAGGGAAGGAAGGAGGCGGGTGTGGCCTTTTTAATTAGGAAGCAACCCCGGAATTCTCCTGGAGGGACCGTGGGAAACCACAGAAAACCACGGTTAGAGTTGCCGGCCCCGGGGCTCGAACCCAGGACCTCCCGATTAGCAGTCGTACCCTATAGCCACTTCCGCCAAACTGCTTCGGTCGAAAGCCAATACTACAGATCATTCAAAGCAAATAGCCAAAAAGTATATAAAAAAAATTACTTTTTGAATTTTACTTTAATGCCCATGATATACCGGTATTTTCCATTAGAGCCGATAGTATAACCTATTTTGTTGGACCATGATAGATTTTTTGCTCGTTACTTTGTACTTCAGCCCTTGTTCTATTAGGTATTTCAATTTCTATTAGGAAGCAGTGATCCTTAAAAATTTTTTGATAGAAGGTGCTCCACGATTGGCACTCTGAGGCACAAGATATGCTGGCTGAGTGGTTCAGTGGTATGGTGGTATCGATTCATCACGTTCTGGGCACAGGAAGCGACGTGGCGATGGACAGGCGTGGCTTCCAACTTTTCCCCGAGACCAAGTTACATTTTGGGCACCCGGCGGTCCTATAAATTAGATGAAAAGTAATCTGTGTTCCCAAGAGCTGCTCCCGCTTTCCACATTAAAATAAAAAATCGTTGGCGCCCAGAACCAACATTGCAAAGGGAGCGCCTTAAAAACATATTATCATATCGATTGCTTAGATTTGCATAACTTAGGCGGAACACACTTCTGAGTGTCAAGACGAGGTCAATTCATGCGGATTATTACTCTGAGTTAATGCAGGCTAGCAAGATCGTGAATTTTTAGAAGCCTAACTTATTTCACATTACTAATGTTGTTATAGATGGAGGCTCACTGCTATTTGGGCCTATAATACTAAGCAGTTATGTGAAAATATTATACGTATTATTAGTAACATTTTTCGTTTCGATTTTTCCTCGTACTCTGCCTGCAACATGTTCATAAAACCTGACACAAGCAAGTTTCCAGCTGGCACGGGAAAGACTAGAAATTAAATTTTGTCACAACGCGGCAGAAGTGAACGGTTAAAGGCTTTTTCAGACGGTTTCTAATAACGTGTCCCATTCTGGTACACTACATGAAGCAAGACATATAGCCTGTAATCGTTTCGAAAATAAATTGGTAGAACCTGCAGCATGGCCATACAGACTACGACATGGACTTCATAACGTGTTCTATACTGCATTAAAAATTGGCTATGACGCGCTCGCAAATAAACCTGAGATCTACTACACAGTACACAAGCGATTCTATCAATAACACCCTTGCAAGAAAAATTCCGTTTTTTTGTGCTTCAGATGTCATAAGTGTTCCTCCATAGAACACGTGTAGCATCAAAGATGTTTTCTCAGCAACTTGGCAGCTGGACGTAACGTAGAATATGGGAGTAAAGTACTTTTTTTTTGTTTATGACTTAGGTCAAGGGGTGTCTAATATTTTCTTATGGATCGTAAGGTTTTTGTTACATATTCATGCACTAGGGACCAATCAATAAGCCGCTTTCAACAGGCCGCTTGCACGAAAGCGTGCTAAGATGTTCGCTAATGCTTATCTTTATTCATACGGGTACCTACAATATCTCTCGGTCTGGTGTTCTCAGTACCGACTTACTCTGTATTTTGGTTACGGGGTAGTCGCGTTTAAAAATAAGCGAGTTACAAGTTAAATCTGCATAAAGCAATATTATTTTAGGAAGGCATGTAGCATTAACAAGCAGCAGAACTAGTGTAATTTATACCTTTTACAACAAGAAAAAGAATGTAATACTACATAATAATTATATAGGCAACAGGCTGCCTCATTGCTGTGGGCTTGAGGCAGGGAGGACCGAGCAAGGGTGTTGATTTTACCTTTTCTCTAGTCAAACTTAACATATAATCTATGATTTCAGGTAACAGAAACGGAAGGACTTTAATTGGAGACCGAATATAGCAGGGGTAGGAGCATATGCTGCACCAACCTACCCCATGACTTTTTCTTCCTTCCCAACGGATACACGCCTATCCTTCAGCGGATACACCAATCCTTCAGCAGATACACTCCTAGGAAAGTAGGTAAAAGTGCAGGGTCTCCTGTTATGAAAGCGTGGCCACAGAAACTTTAGGATAGCTCATTAATCCCGAGCCATCAAGTCGCTTCCAGACATCATGAAGCGATTGAGAATAGGTCCCAGCAGGCACGAAACTGATGGAATTCACACATAACCGTCCCCTCTCCGCCCCCATCTTCCCTCGATAATCCAGTGGGCAGGAAACAGAACTACTGTCCTCTAGCAAGAGTCTGGGAGTCTGTAGTTACGCATCAGTGCATTGGTTCGTAGACAGCTGTTGCCTATACCTCTAGACGTCCATTTCTCCGCAGTGCCATGCCCCATGGGCCAGGAGCCTCATTCACCCTCCACTTCATGAGCCACAGTCAGTGAAGTGGAACTCAAGATGACTCAACTTCCTGTCCCCTCATCTCCTAGCTTCGATCCTCACTTGTTCCCACCTTGGCTGCCTGTCCACATCCCACCTAAAACTAGTCAGTAGTATTCATTGACAAAAAGCAATTAAACCTCCTGGCTAACAGCATTTAACTTAACTGCCATCCATTTGCCACAGAGAAATCATACTCTTATTGTAGATTTCCACTGTGGAAAGCAACCAACGGGGGAGTCTGCTCTATGACATCTCCCAGATGAAAATCCGCTGTTATTATGGAAAAACGGCTTAATCCAGTCCGGCATTATGCGCTTCCTGAGATCCTGACATCGCATGACACAGGCTGTCCGGAGGACCGACGGCAGGTGGGAAACTTATCAATGCCTTTAACGATTCTAGAAAGGTGTTCCAAAGAGTGGAAGGTTGTCATGTGCAGGTGCTCCTACTTATATCCGTGAGGGCACGGCTTATGTCGACCATGTGCAGGAAATAGTCATGGCATCTGTCATCCTCCAAAATCATCATTTGAGCCAAGTGTCATTCAGGTAAGCCCGGAGAACCAGACCAAAAAGAAGAACATTTGCAACTACTTCTTCATCTTTAATGTCATCCTCATCATTATCATCATCTCATACTTAACGTGCCTGTTGAGGCATACATTCTCCAGAAAAATTGGGCTACGGTTTAACTTTAACAGCAGGAGACTCCGCACGTTTACCTACTTTCCTAGGCGTGAATCTGCTGAAGGATAGGCGTGAATCCGCTGAAGGATAGGCGTGAATCCGCTGGGAAGGAATGTTAGGTCATGGGGCGCCTCTACCCCTGCCACATTCGGTCACCCATCACGAAGGTCCTTCCGCAAAAATGTTCTTACCGTTATATTCTACACTGTCTCGGGAGACTGTACATGCTACTCCCATCCAAATAGTTATCAGCAACTGCCACAATACTGTACTTAATATATTACGAAGTTACAGGACCTTGCAAAACAAAGAGCTCTGTCATTGTTAAAAAGGTTCAACGTCCATCTCTGAGGCAAAAGTTGCCAGGGAAATGTCTCACTTGATTAATTCTCCTGCAAAAAGCTTCCTTACAACCAATTTTCTGATTCCAGTCTCACAAGTTAGAACCTTGCCTTGACCTAAGCCCTCAATTATGGTGTGTAAGAAGTCTGCTTCGTATGCCATAGGTTATTCAGCCAGTATTTGGAGGATATAGGACCAGAAGTGATCATAATTCCCTGAACGGTATCCCCAATCCCATACGGTTTTACAGTACCTGTACTGTAAGCCAGTAAGGCCAGAATAGGATAAGCAGCTAGCCACTTTGTAACTGTCGCACTATTTCAAAGGTGTCCACTGACGCCAGTGAGTTATTCCTTTTTTTTGTGTGAAGGCGCTTGAAAAAGCACAATCCCTGAACTCTCACAGCGGAATGCCAGTCTGCTTTTTTAAAATATTATTCTAACTTATTCTCATGCAGATTGTAGCCTTTTAGAAAAAAAAATGAATTATTCACTCGGATGTGTCCCCTTTGTAATATATTTCCAACATGTCACACAAACATTCTAGGGTCCTATTTCCCCACGCTCCCACTCCCACGTTCTTTAGAAAACGTCGGACAAGTCGTGCTGTGACTGGTTATATTCACAAAAGCCTCTCCTTTTCAATCTACCTTTTTTTTTGAAATCTTACCAGCATTGAGTGTCCGAAATCACGCTTGCCTGCAATTTCTCTGTGAATATTCTCCTTCAGTCTGGCCCTCTACTGGATCGATGGATGTTGGAGGAAAGAAGAAGGAAGGAAGGAAGATGTTCGCAAATGGTCTGCATTTCACTTTCGTCACCTTGGGTCGACGCTTCTGTGACACTTGGAGGCTGGCAAATTTGCATCAGCAGCAACAAAGCTCAAAATAAGTATAGTTCTGGCTGAGATTTAGCACTATCAGCAACTTGGCTTGCTTGGCTTGCCAAATTCCGCTTCCAGAACTTGCAAAGAGACTCGCTGTAGCGAGGAAAACACAAAGTGGAAAATATCATTTGTAACTTAAGCCAGTTTTGTACTATACATGCCTTACATCTGGTAAACCAAGCTTATGCAGGGTACTGTCTTTAGGTAGAGAGATTTCTTGGCGTCTAAGTCCAAAATAAGTCATTTCTGGTTTAAGGATTAAGGATTAAGGATTAAGGGAGTCAAGGCGACTAAGATCATGAAACGTTGAGATTGAAAGAGGAATAGGGGAGACGGAGTGGCGTCGCGGTAACGCGCGCTCTCACGGAAGTTAAGGTCCCGGGGTTCCCACCTTCTTTCGTGCAGAGTTGGGCCATCTCTGGCTTCGTTTCGGGTGGGAATTTCCGCTAGACTAACCCACCCGGGGGAGTTCACAAAATGACCAAGCAACGACATTGCACTTGCACTTTGCACATCTCCTAATTACCCTTGGAGCAATTAAATACATATATGTATATCGCTCCAAACCCCAAATGGTGGTAATCCACCCCCCTAGAAATGGCCTATCGGCCAGATAACGGGGTACAGCTAATAAAACAAGAAAGGGGAATAAAGGTTTTTGGATAGCTGGAAAATCCTGTCTTAAAATGGGCCAAATTGACAGCAGCACCTACATTGATTCATCTGCAAACTGGATGTCAACCGTTAGTAAATGCCTAAATGAAAATAGCGAATTGAAAAACTTTGCTTATTTACACCGTCATGTTATTAACTTTTCAATTACGCACGGATATGTTCAAAATTGAACGTAATTTACAACGCAATCGGGTGTGCCTTATTGTCAGGTCAGCATTATAACACCTTCATTCAAGGGCAGCTGTCGCTTTTATTCCAATAGAAATTGCCTCTCACTTTTGCGTCAGCTGCACAAGAGAAACATATTATGTGTCATTTTCTACGTATTTTTTTGCAAATCTCCCTGTCGCGTTGCCCAAAATAAGGTCTTTTGAATTTGCTTTATAACTTGGCATATTAAGATGATTCCACATAGGGGAAAAAGCACGGTAATTCCATGCCTTCTTTTGTCAAACAGAAGTTCACTTGCGTTCAGGTTGCGCATCCCTCAAGCCATTAAAAATGTCGTCGAAAATAATTCAGTATTACCTGATTGGAAATATGATAATCTGGAAACAAATAATAGTTAGGTTGGTACTAGACAGCCACTCAAATTTGACAACGCTGTAATAGCTGATCCGTCAGTTGTCAATGATACGAGAGTGGTACCGAAAGTAACGTAAAAATGTATAAACAAATCACGCCAACCGCAATGTTTGAACACAGTTTGAATGTGTGCAACAGTTGCTTTCAATTGCGGGCGACTCGGTATTTCAAGGCCGATACTATCATTGCAGCAAAAATTCCTGCATCATCACTGGTAAACAGCCACTAGAAATATATTCAAATACGCAATTTTCCTCAACGCCATGGCCATTCTATTACAGTACTATCGTGGAGAGCGGGAACTCTATGGTCGAAAAAATGTACCGATAGAGTCCCGTTTGCTATGTACTTCGGAAACGCGACGGAAACAAATTACACATTTTACATTGCAGCAGCGTGTAGTAGTGACACAGTACTGACAAAACCAGAGTAGACACAGGACAATAGTGTGCCGCCATATTTGGGCCAGATCAAGCTGCCACAGGTATTTGGTAATTACTCCGTTGCCAGGGAGCATATACTACATAAGAGGCGCAAACTTCTGTCGGCGCCTTTGATGTTCGCGTCTCTGGGGCCGTGAAGACGGGCCAAGCTTAGCCGCGGCTGGCCGCGGCCGCGACGGTTCACACCTAGCGGCCCCCTAGCAACGCCACGGCCAGGCCACGGGCCAACTTCATGGAAGTTGGCCAGGGCCGCGGCCAGCCTCGGCCCGTCTGCACGGCCCCTCTCTGTTTAGGGCGTTGCCAAGGCTGGCGGCCATTTTTAAGTGTGTGGAACGCCAACGAGGTATAAATAGGGTACAGGCAAAATTAGGGTCCGCCATATTTGATGACTAGCTGCGGCACCCGGCGTTGCCCGGGAAGAAATGAATGAAGGCAAGAGCTAATAACTAGCTCTTGATGAAGGGAAAACACCTGCCAGTGGCCCCGTCAACTCTCTGTCTTTCAGTGTGTCCGCCCACAAATGCCATCTCCTGATACTCCAACACCTTCAACCTCTCCCGCCTGTATAACGGCAACCGTCATTTGCCTGCCATCTGTATTCAAAACCCCCAACACCTCCACCCTGTTCCGGCCTGGGGGTGGAGCACAGATGGCAGGCAAATGACGGTTGGCAGGCGGACAGACGGACAGAGACGACAGATAGAGAGACAGACTCACAAACGGCCTTATTTATACAGATTGTGGCGGCCATGGCATTGGCAACTACATGGCAAGAACACGCGCGAATCAAAGATGGCAGACCCTATTTTTGCCTGTACCCTATTTATACCTCGTTGGCGTTCCACACACTTCAAAATGGCCGCCAGCCTTGGCAACGCCCCAAACAGAGAGACACAAAAATCGAATGTTTGCGCCTCTTATGTAGTATATGCTCCCTGCCGTTGCTATGTAATTATACTTACAAAAGTAGCGTTGCTCATCAGAACTCTCGAGTCCAAAGTTTGGGCGTTGAAAACCGACAGGCCTCCTGATTCATCTCCATACACAAACTCCTTGTCTGTAAAACAAAACAAAACATCACAAAATCAGAAAACACTTCAGAATACACGCAAACATCAAGCACAGACCCAGTCCTATAATTACATCCCACTTCAAACCAACCTGTTGATACAGAAACAAACGGGGGCCAATAAAATTCCGGACCGAAACAGGTCCCTTCCATTACATATAGGATTTGTGTATCACATTTTCATATCATTTCAATACAGTCCTTTGTATTGAAAAATCCGTTTGACAGTCACGTCCTTATCCGCATCTGACACAATACTGACCAGATCAAATGCCCTGCACGTTCTCTGGGCCGAAACGATTGGAATATGAGAAACTTTACAACCTGTCTATCAGAGCGATGGGTGCTATTGAAATGGGCCATTTTCATAGCTTTTCAGGAATGTTCTTCATAACCCCCAGCTGCTGGTGCTGAAAGATAATCATCCCTGAAGCCAGTCGATAGAGTCTGATGGCTTGACCGTCATCAAATATTCATGCAGATCGCTTTTTTTTGGAGGGGGAGGGGAGTGATTTCGTCAGAGAACGTCTCTATTGGGGGTGGCCCAAAGGCGGGTTTAAAAATCGTGTCGCGTTCAAAATTCCCGATCCGTCGCACAAAAGGCGGACGGTACTATCGGCATCATTTGAATATCATGGTGGTGCTCTATGATAGCAGATAATCAATATATATTAATTGAGTTTTGGTAACGTGCATGTAACGAACCTGGTGGCCAGTCATTTAAGTGCATTGAGCGACATCTAGGTCAGATTATACAAAAAAAAGTGTCATAATCTGTCAGCAAGGTCACCAGATGGTACGTGGAAAAGAAGAGAGCCATTTTATGGGTCATTTGTGCTGCAGAAGTAATCAACGGGCAGGGTTGGGAAAAAAAAGAGGGTTTCAGATCAAACCGGATTTTAGGGACTAGCAGTATGACAGACATTCGAGAGGTAATGTCGCAAATGTGCAGTAGTTGAGGCTGGTGCCTGCAGTATCAGGACAGTTGCGGGTATACATTTTTCATAACGGGCAATGAATTCTACTAGGCACTTTACGCGAGGCCAATGGACCATAAAACCACGAGCTGGTCCGGATTATTATGTCACCTTGGGCTATTATTTTCTAAGGTTGGCTAAGCATATTTTGCGCTAATCACTTCCCTGTGACAACTGCGATCTCTAATAAAGTGCGGAAGATGAGTAATAATGTACAGAACGCCGTGTAGCCTACGACACAAAATGTAAGATCAGTTCAAATTAAATCTCAGGGTGTTCCAAGTTCGTGGGGCCTTTCATAATAGTTATTGTTATAGGAAATTTTTAGTTATGAGGGACTTCTATGGGAGAGAAACACATTCATAACGTTTTCCCGCTGGGGCTCAAGGGGTTAATCGAGTCGTACTGCTAGTGACATTTTTCGATGCGGCAGACGTGCAAATCGAGGTGATAGAGTGCAAGCCGTGCGAATCAGAAGAGGTACGCCTTGGGTGACGTCACCGGCTGGGGACATTCCTTTTTCTCCATTGCCCCCCCCCCCCCCCCCCCCCCGCACCCNTCCCCAGCCAGTGACGTCACCCAAGGCGTACCTCTTCTGATTCGCACGGCTTGCACTCTATCACTTGGATTTGTACGTCTGCCGCATTGGAAAATGTCGCTAGCAGTATGACGCGATTAATGTCCAACACTGTACTGAGGCACCTGGATCGGGGCACAACAAGCTATACAAAAATAACTACTTCGGACGATATCAGTGACAACAAAAAACGACCCACGAACTTGGAACATCCCCGTATATCGTCAAGGAGGTTTTGAGTTGTCTACACCACTAATGGCCTGTTTCACCGAGCTCAGTATATTTTAAATCCATAAGTTTCTTTTAGAAAAATCCCAGTTTTCATTGTTGACTACAATGGTTGCTATGGCAATTATTGTTGTTATAACCGCAGTTCTAAGTAATATTGACAGTGAGCTCGGTGAAACTGGCCCTAAGGCCAGGTTTCACTCATCAGGCTATTATTATAAATCCGAGTTTCTTTTCGAGATATCCTTACTTTTTTATTATTTACTTATTTTTTGTAGTGTAATTACCCCGTGATGGGCGACATTGGCCCTCTTTTTTGATTGTTGTCACCAATGGTTTCTATGGAAATTCTTGTTAAAACCGAGTATTTATAATATAACCTGTTCAGTGAAACCCGGCCCAAGGGCCGGTTTCACCGAGCTCACTATATTATAAATCCGAGTTTCTTTTCGAAACATCATGTGTTTTCATAGTTGACAACAATGGTTGCTATGACAATTCTAGTTATAACAGAGGTTCTAAGTTACGGTGAAACTGGCCCAGTGCATGTCAGTTGTGAGCCCACAATATTAATAATAATAATGAATTAATAATTCGATGTACAGGTACTGTACCAACTAGTGGCGGGCCATAAATGCAAGTATCCAACTCCTGGCAGAGTGCATATCGCCAAGCAAAAGTTGACCTGCCAACTGTATCATTCTGCTCTAACGAAGCGATTCATCGTCAGAAACATCAGGTATAATTGGAACCGAAAAAAACGTCAGTAGATGCAGGTCTTTGAAGGCAGGTGGGGTGAGTCGAATCAGCAACCAAGGCTCCCTCTTTCCCTGGGAATTAGTTATCGTAGCTGCCGTAGCTGTTTGAAATTGGTATGCAGAGTGAGTGGAGGTCCCAACTAACCCACCGATCGAGCTATGGCTGGGGGTGAACATGGTTCTCTAGGGACCAACCTACAGCTTTGGCCTGCTAGCTCTCCACTGCTCTCATGTTGAATCAACTATTCCAGCTTCGGGCGTACCTAGCAGCGGGGTTTGGGACTCACATTCTACAGGGTGTTCTAGAGTCACCTACCCTGAACCAATATGCAAATAGGTTTCATTTCGGAGATATTACCAGATCAAGATTGGCCCCATCACGATTTGAGCCAGGAAATTACCTAGTAATTACACACCTTGTGGTATACTGCGGGTAATGAGTATTAAGAATGTCCAGGCACGTCGAATGAATTATGGGTTGGGAAGGAATCGAACCCCATTTAGTCCGACTTTGGTGACTTTTATCTATTGAGTCTACCCTATGCACTGAATAATGCAAGATTGGCAAATCACGTGAGGGTGATTAAAGTAGACTTTTATGTTTACTGCTATTGTCCCCAATGTCCGTCATGGGACTGGGATTGAAACTGAAACCACCCATAACTCATTTTCGGCCAAAAGTGGACTTACCCTTTTCCCCCTCCCTCCTCCTACCCCCAGACCAGGGCTTTCCCCTTTAAAAAATTTATCATAGCAAACCCATCTTTTAGACCTTTTTTCATCCATCGGAAAAAGTCTTATAGCACGGCTCTGTCCGTCCGTCTGTGGACAGGTATCAGGTAACAAGGGGTAGGAGGAGGTCAGGGGGAAAGGGCCGGTGGGGGGAGGGGGCGGCCAGGGGCGGATAGAGTGAACCCGGAACCCGAAAATCAAAAAGTCTTATGGCACGGCTCTTTCTGTCTGTCTGATACCTGTCCACAGACAGACAGACAGAGCCGTTCTATAAGACGTTTTTCTCGAAAAAGTCTAAAACTGGTTATAATTTCCTTTTCAATCATTATAGGTTCCTGATTTACCCCTAAAATGTCAATATACTTATAGCATGTGGGGCTTCATAATATTGAACAGGAACATACACAAGTTACAACCGTAGTAACTCTGTCCAAGGCTGCTGCATTGCGTGATGAAGACAATATACTCTTATTAGGGCAAAATGTTTGGGGAAAAGATACTGCATGACATCCCGGAACCTTTTACGGCCGTTTACTGCTTTGCTGACTGTTCATCAAATTAAGCTTGACAACAAAACTTCCCTTTAATGCCATTATCCTTGAACCTTTTTCCACGTCCTTAAATCTGAATTTCAAATAAATATTGTTGATGAGGGAGGAGTGACAGACTTCCTGGCTACAGTATTATTATTATTATACTGCACCCTTGGGCAGCAACCAACATTGATTAAAGACCATGTGGTTATATTATGCCCTGGCTTAGGGCTCTGTTTTAATTAATCATAAGGAAATGCGCCAAAACCCTGTCGCAGTTGTTTCCAGCAAACTATCAAAGTAGAAGTAAGGATCAAATTTTTTTGACTTATGTAGATTTCATCACTATATTCATGCATACTGGAAACTACATCACAGGCTCCAACACTCTTCAGCTCGGTACAAAATTAGGCCACTAATATTGATGGGCACCTACAGTAGCATGGGCGGCAATCAATCGTCAAACTTTGGCTGAAATCTGGATTTACGGTTTTACTGCAATGAGGTTTCCTTGTAAGATAATTCCTAGATTCAATGGAAGATTGCTGGACTTTGAGTTCCTATAATGTGCTCCCTGGCGATCAAATTTATTATTTTTCCTTGCCCTCGAGCACCGCGGTAATAAATTCTTTTGATCGCGAAGTCAAAAGAACGAATAAATGGTAAGAGTTGAGTGTTCTTTGTGGACTGCATCAAGGACGAATACGATTCAGCCGAAAGGAAACTTCCACAGGCAAAAGCGTTTCATCCTATCACGGCATTGCACTCAACTTCCAGATAACGGATTACTGGAACTGAGTTTTGGCGGCATTTACTTTTGGTAGGAAATTAAGATATCGGACTTCCCCGAAGGTTACAGTTTATGTCAATCATAACTGACGGGGGTTCTCAACCGCGGAGAGCAACTTGGCAAAATGATTCAATTTAGAGCTCGCTCACCCAGGATCCTGTATAGTTGCGAATTTTTAGGGACATTATGGCTTCCTTGGGGAGTTCCGATTTTGACAGAGATAAAGCTTCCAGTGGTTCAGAAGGGTATCTGCAATATTCATCGTTGGTGTCAATAAACTGGATGGGAATGTGACGTGAAGAGACCGTTTTTAGCACTTACGTGATTACTTACAAACCGATTCGTATTATTACACATATATCTCATGGGATCACGGTCTAATACTTATGCCTGGTCACTGCCCCTCTTATCGCATGCCGTTATCAGCTCCCTCCCCCCCCCCCGGTGGGTGGGAGCAACTAAGCTCACGGGGACCTCCGTAAGGCTGGGGTAGGAGTGACAAGGGGCTGTATGAGATTTTAACAACTGGCCTGTTTACTATAATACATTAGCATATTTGTTTCAAGTGTGATATTGCCTTTTTTTGCACTTACCCCGTGATAGAGCCAGAGGCTCTCTTAGGGGGGTGGGATACCACCATTTTTTTCTCAGAAATTTTCTTATTTACTTCAGACTCCGGTGCGGGGAAATCAGGAAAATTGGGTAAGGATAGGGATTTTTGGGGAGGGAACGTGGGTCATGTGCTGTTCCCCAGGAGGTTAGGTTGCCAGACACCTCCAAGGTGCGGGTCAGAGACCCTCCCGACGCATGTGAAAGGGAGTTCCCAGGCGGGGATCGAAATTGGGACCTTTCACTCAGCAAGCCAAGACGTTACCATCTTGGCCACCCCACCTCCCCCAAGGGTGATATGGCTTCCAGGATATTCCCTCTACTGCCAATACGAGGCACCGTAATTACGCCTCAATTTTAAAAGTAAGAGTATTTTGGTTGAATGGCCCATGGAAATTACTATCATCGTCATTTCAAACCCTCCGCCACTTTTCTCCATTTTTACAAATGATATGAAAGTCATATTACACCAAGGGTAGACCATCCTTCACAGCCCAGGGCTCCTGACAGCATTGTTGGGAAAGAGACACCTCGCAAATGCCCCGTTTGATTAGCTGTGCTTGTTGACCCCTTTCTTCCCTGTGAGCATCGTTTTGCGTTGCTCATTCCCCTACACGAGCTGCACTGAAGTGAGGTTGAATCCAGTTGGCGAGGTAGTCCCTTGGCGAGGACAAGCAAAAGCCAATTTCATTCCACCTGGTTCGTCCAGGGACCCTTAATCGGAGAAAATAAGATCCCTCCTTCTCCTTCTCTCTCCGCATTCAGAAGGATTCCAATTCCAGACAAGACAGTTAGTTAGCTGATCGGAATACCCAGTTAGGTGAGCCCAGTCTGATTATTCATTCGATTCCATCATCACTCACTTTATTTTGTGACGAGCCCTTGATCATGCCAAATATCATCATTATCCTACACTTCCAGTGGAACTAATGCTAACAGATGCATTCATAATATGGATGCAGCCATGAGCAGATTTATTACCGCCCATACTTTTCTGGCAGAGAGAAATTATAGGAGAGGATCAAAATGTGGAGATGGAAAATGGAGCCAATCAAGCGACAGGTCAGTTAGTGGAATCTTCTAAATTACGACTGAATATTCGACACGAAGGCCCGGTTGAATCACTGAATATTCCTTCAGTGTAAGTTGATCTGGTGGAATATTTGTTGATGGCAGTGATCATTCATCCTGTGTGACAGTTGCTTCTTATCTGACATTAGCATAGACAGGCCGTCATCCAATTAGCTTTAAAAATCAAGAGAAAAATAGCGAAGTAGTAGCTAGTAGTATGCTATAATCTGCATGCTCGTGGTGAACTGAGTTAAAGTTACAGGGTGATGTAAAATTTTATAGTTCGCCCAATATATACAGGGTGTTCCAAGTTCGTGGGTCAATTTTCTTGTCACTAATATTGCCCGAAGTGGTTATTTTCTGTAGCTTGTTGTGCCCCTAATCAGTTGCCCTATTCTATAGCAACTACCACCCAGGAGTAATGGGGCAATTGATTAGGGGCAAAACAAGCTACAAAAAATATAACCACTTCGGGCAATAATAGTGATAAGAAAAGTGACCCACGAACATGGAACACCCTGTATTTCATTTGCATAGTAATGTGATTATATGAAGATATAGAATGAAATTTTTACAACAATGCACGTATTACGCGCACTGTACAGTATACACAACGGTACACAAGGGCTGCAATGCAGAAACAATGACACGGCCATAATACCAAGCAAGTAGTATGCAGCCTACGAGACAAATTGATGCGACGCACAATTTTTGTGCTATTCGTCGTCGGTTTGATTCGAAAGTTTGCCCCTCAAGATATTAACATCTCACCTTTCGTATAACCTTCACAAAATAAGTCAGATGTCCGACTTTGGTTCACATCCGATACTTGTACGACTACCTTTCCCAATATCCCGCGACTATTTTCATAACTACATTGTTATAAAGACAAAAATTTGTGTATCGTTTAAAAGAATCTGGCCACGAAAGACATTCATTATTAACTGAGAGTGTCCTGCATGCTTATGCGACATGCATCCAAAAATATCACTCTTGCGTGACTTGTCAATGCGCTTGTAATAAAGCAGCTAAAATCGACTCATCACGAATAATTCACTAAGGATATAATAATTAAAGACAAAAAAAAATCAACCTCCAATGTGGGTAATTTAGCGTCAGACATGTAGTGCATGTACCGTACATCAAGGATTCCACCGCCTGCTGAAAAATTTAAAGGAAAGTGAAACGAAAAGTGACCAGTGAGTCATGTACACTCGCCTTATTGCGAACTAACAGTTGAATTGTCATTCGGATGACTATATTCCACAGGTATACATTAGTGTCCAATCGGAGAGATTGTGTAATAGGAGTAATTAAATGCTAAGCCTCGCAGATATTTTGTATTTTCTTTCTCTGAATTGGCGCCATGTCCGCATACGTACGAGTATGTACAAAAATTTTCCGCAGTGGACAAATCCGCTACGTGCAGGATCCACTATAGACAGCGTTTCATTGTTATTCCCAGGCCCAATTGCCTGGTCCGAGCCCCTGATTGTCTCCCGCCATCAAACATTCAAGCCACATGACCCTGTGCCTTCACGAGATTTGGCACGCGATTATCTCCGTAATGGAGCGAAATAGCCAAAATCAACTATAGCAATTTCATCATGGGATATCATAAGAAACTTTCGTTGATAGAAGTGGGCACCTTTTGCGCAACCCTACTAATAAGCTTATGTTACAATTTGTCAGTAATGGTTTTTTTTCGATCTTCCCATTGACGTATTCAGCTGAAACTCTCATTTCTTAGGTACTGATGTAATTAAGTGTAACTCAGATATTAATTATGTAATGAACATATGGGACTGTTTTTACTGTGTTCTTGTTATGAATACGGGCTGTTATTACAATCTGTTAAGTAGTTTGGGGCAATATGCCTTTGAGGGGAAATGAAAAAAAAGTGCATTGCTATGTAATATTTACACCTGAAGCTGATTAGACCCTGTGTGACCTTGTTCCAGAAAAAGTGTTCCTTTCAGGTTAAAAAAAATTGTTCAAGAGCATTTTGTTGCTTGATTATAGCCGGAAGATATTAAAGGCCTGCAAGTCCTGCCTCGCTGGATTATTGCTACGTTATAATTTCTCCAGTAAGTTAGGTATTTACTAGCCATGACTAGTAATCTCTGGACCACAGATCAACTGTGGTGGAAAATGCCGCGGTAGTATTTTGAGACAATGTTCCATACCCAAATATGTGCAAATGTCAATCTTATTAGCAGATTAATGTCAAAAAGCTTTTGGCATCAAAGGGTGATAATATAGACATACATTACTTGTGATTATATTTATTCTTGATTAAGGTCAAGTCGAAGTAGGTATCACTTTTTCTAATATTTTCCAAAAAGTAACTGCCTTAAATACACATGCTCCGCGTATATTATGCACTTTAAAATTTGTAGGAATCCATAGTTGGATAAATAGAAAAATTTCTATTAAAGAAGACCGTCAGAACCAGCAGCGCGAACAAGAGCAACGGGCAATATTTACAAATATTTATCCAGTGAAACTTGCCTATAGTGGAAGGTAAATATATCAAAAACTTGTCTACTGAAGAAACATGTCCCGGTTCCGGCATCAATATTGGATTTCATATATATTTTTATCAGCTATAGAGGAGCCTGATAACGCGAAAGGTAATAAGATTATTGAGGTCCCTGAGTAAGGAAAACCCTCTGCAGAGTGAAATTAATACTGCAATAAGGCTGTTTCACAAATTAGCTGAACCAGGGCGGTAACGGAGCGTCCGGCAGGCGAAAAGGTGGGAGCAGGTCCCACAAATTCTGCTTTCCTAGTGGTTGTAATCCATCCCAGAACAGCTACGAGAATTTCAGGGAAAATGATACTTTCATCTGGAGGATACAAATAACAGTATTATATGCTTCAGAGCACATGAGAATTTCTTAGCATCTTGCATATATTATTTAATGTCCATGGGTTCAGGTTTCAGCCCAATACTACCCAGATAAACTACAGTCCGTTAAACGAAAGAACGATCTGACGTCACACCAGACGTCTGAGCGTGCGCAGTAATATGCTTGCGGGGAGCATGATTGGAGGGAAGAGACGGGTGAAGGCGGGGCTGAACGTGACGTCAGATGGTTCTTTCGTTTAACTGACTGTAGTCAAAAATTACTGAGTCCCATCATTCATATTTATATTCCATGGCGTACCACACGCAAGTCCTGTACAGTGCCTCATCAGCAAAAATTTTGTGTGGAAATACTGGTCGGAATGCAAATCATGATAGTGTGTCCGTCGAAATTGCACCGATGCAGCAAACTGTACTAAAATGCGGTCTTTTTAAAAACTGTCATTAGCAGCCATTAGTAAATTATATCTCCTTTTCGAACTTTCCACTCACGTTTTGAAGCAATGCAACGTTGTATCCAATTATTAACCGCAGTTTGGATTCAGGCCTGCAAACCCATGATTGCCATTTGTTATAATAATATTTGTCTTCGCAGTAATTAGCAGACAACTTTTCTGTTTAGCACAAACATCGTTCCTGTAGTCTGCAAATTACGCCGTGGAAATTATTCGTGTAGATAAACACAAGTGATAATAATAGCCAAATCTATTTTTGAACAGTCATCGAAAAGTTATCCCCTTGCTATAAAGTAGCTATATCTACAAAATAGCATTGCGTAATTCAGTATTTCCTCGTCAATTGTGAGATCCAAAGGAAGATTGGGCCAAGGACGAACAGAAACAAACGCGGGATGAAGGAAGAAAATGAAAGAAGGAAGGTTGCTGCTGGGGATGCATTATGGTCCTTTTCATCCCTTTTCCTCTCTTCCTTTCCGCGCCTTTCTATATATACTTCTTTTCTGAGTAACCCCCCTCCCCCCAAGTTTCTAACAGGAAGAATACTCGGAAAAGTTGGTTCGTTCGTTAGCAACGAAGAAGACATAGCCTTTCTTTGTCGGGAGATCTTCTTCGGAAAATCAGTTTACTTATCTGTCCTTGGATGATTAATTTCATACCCTTGCTTATCTGTTGTTAGGAAGTAGTGTACCTGATGTCCAACAAGAATTGTCGCAGCGGCAGCGCACGAACTACAGTCTCTCGTGTCCCTGTGCTCGTAGATTGTAGTTCGTGCGCTGCCGCTGCGACAATTCTTGTTGGACTGATAGTACATGTCTATACATTCAGTATACCGTAGGCATTTTTTGGCCGAAATAGCCTTAAGGTAAAAAGTTTTTGGTTGCAGCTATTCACGCTATTGCCAAAAAAAGAAAGCTACAGTGAAGCTCCTATTACAAGTACTGAAGACGGAAAAGGATTGCACGAGTAGAATAGGTTATTTGGCAATAAAGGAGGCCAACAAGTTTATAAAGGACTGTGTTTTGAAGAAAAAGTTATAAAGGAGTATAAGGACAAAATGTAGCTGTTTGAAACTTTTAACTGACTTTTCTAGCCAGAATTACGCAATATTAGTAGTGTATTATTGTCATCCGAGAAGCGTCAATTTTTGATTAGTTACAGTCGTACTTTAATCCTCGTAAGTCATAACAAAATAAATACGGTATCTCAACACTGCGCACTGCATTATAATGAATCATTCAATGGAATACGCTTAAGAACCGACTTTTTTTATCTGATTTTAGTAGGGTATCATTGACGGTGTGCCAGCAGCTATTGCACCGATTCTAGGTTCGTCGTCCAAAAACAACAGATTATGTGAGGCACTTTCACTCCTCTCTTATTTAAAAAAAAATCACAAATTTAACCTCTGCCTGACACCATTTTAGCAGTTATCAAGACGATTAATCCCACTCCTAACTTCATTCCATCCGAGTGAAAAGACAGTGAAAGTGATACTGACCTGAGACCCATGATCCGTTGAAATCTGGAGCGGCGTACTGCAGAGCTATGAGATCTGTAATTTGGACTTTTCTTCCCCTGTACCTCGGCCCATCGTCCGGTGGCATCAGCAGTACAATGGAGCACAGGATGAGCCCGCATACGGCCATGATGACCAGCAGGGCAATCAGGATCCCCCTCCAGTTTCGCTGGCTCGGCGTTGACGCCACCAGTTCCTGAATAAATCAAGGTACAAAAATTGCATCAGCGATTGTATATACAGACTACAATCCACCGATAGTACAATATTGGACAAATATTTTTAAAATTTAAATGTGTGTCTGATGTACTGTACATCTTGCGTTTGTTCTTTATTAGAGTATTTCCATTTGAATCCGACACATTTTATTGGCTTCTTCTTTCTCTTGAACGAAGAGGAAGAATACGGAGAAAGAGCACGCAAGCACAACGGAAAACCCATCAAACTCTTCGCATGTGGAAAATTCTGGTACGAGCAGGGCAGGGGCTACACCTAGAGTAAGTGCTACGGAGGTGGAACGATTGGTCGTAACTCCAGGCTCCCCATACCATTTCGATGTTCTTGGGATTTTCTTATACTATATTTCACTAGTCCTGGTCAAATTTTTTGCGAGTTGTCTTTGAAGCCGTGCCCCAACAGCCGTAACCCCGACAGTGGCTCTATTTCCAAGTTTGCTACCTGGTTGAAGCTTTGATGTTCTCATTGCAAGTCCACTGCACACCATGCCTGTAGGGAAATCCAGCTTCAAAAGGGTTCTTCATACGTATATTAAGAGAAATTAAATTATCCAAGTTGACAGAGTATTATTCAGACACACCTCGAATTCCCAAAGTTTGTGGTAAAGCTGTTATGGTGCCAAGGAACACCGACTGGGTGTTTAACAATTCACATAGAGGTACTCCATGAATTGCAACAGTTTGGAACATGAAAAGCTTGTGTTGGTACAACTGGCCCTTAGGGAATGTTAGGTGGACATATTCCTTCACACTGTAAATATGTAGCAATGCAAATAACCGATCTTGCTGCATTAGGCGTCCACAAGAATTTCTTATGTACAAAAAAATGTATTGTTTCTGTCTACATGTAATATGTAGTTTGGATGAAAATTATTCACAGTACAGTGTATTTTTAAAAAAACAAGCTACGACCAAGTCTTCGAAAATAACATTAAGCGCGGAGGCAAGTGACTCTAAATTGGCTGCGAAACGGTACAAGGAAGTCTTATTAATGATTCAGAAGCACTATTGCGGACATTACACTATAGCGCGTTATGACTCTTGCTTTAAAATGCTTCTAATGCAAAGAAAAGGGCAACAAACCTTTCATGCGGCAATCTACAGTGGTTTCCCAGCCTCTGTAATTGGGCTATTACTCCAAAGAAGTTCAGGTCAAAAAGCCACCGAGTCAATATACAGTGCAAAATGTGAAATGTATGTAGTGTAAAAAAAAAGTTCTAACGTTTAGCCATATGAAGGCACATTATTGCACAGATAGTGGGTCTCTGTAATAGAAATGCTTCAACTTTTATTCACTTTTGGCTGATTTGCATAGCTGAAATATTCTGTAAAAGGGCAGGGCATCTGGAAGCAATAAATCAGAGAGAAACCGCCCAAACGTTGGCCGCATAAAAAATGATGGGGAATCGACTAAGGCTAGGGGTGTCGCCAGGGTGAGGTGGTGGGGCTTCTGAGTCAACTACCCCTCAACTCCTGTAAACATGAGCTAGATTCTAGCCCTCAGGTTCGAAACATCGATGTAGGTCAGACTTGTCAGGTTGTCATTTTTAAAACATGGTACGGTGATTCACAGTCCCACGGCACAGGTTTTTAAAAAGTAACGCTGATCGCAATGGAGGGATAGTCATTTAAAGGATGTACCGAAGAATTGATTACGTAAAATACAACCTCCACCGTAATTAGCCCGATTGGGTAACTCAGTACTGTAAAGAGATTTGCATTACTGTATGAGAATGAAAAGGGCCATCGATATTCTATTAATTACATAAATGTTCCCTTTCCCCCGGTATTCAAGAGTAGTTAATTGTTCTCGGAGTTTCCATAAAAACAGAGTCTTGCTACAGAACATCCCTTTGTGGTCCGCACAATACCATTTTGGTATTCAGCTTGAGAAAGATTTCCTTTGTTTTTGGCTTTAACGGAAATAGGACACCAAAAATACTTTCACTACCCAAAAACTAGGCTGAGTCAGGATAGTTGGGTTCAATTTTGGGTTGTTGATGACGTTACTTGGTAAATCAATCTTCCCTCCACGCACCCCTTATGCTCTCCCCTTTCTACCGTTCCTCTCCCCATTTTCCCCCCTCAGTATGCATACGTGACATTTCCACCGATACGGATTTTTAATTGTGACACACACGGCCTCATTGTACTTTTCCTGACAGACATGGACAACCAACAATACAGCTAATGGCGATATGGACATGCAATTTCCTAAAACGCAACTTTGGAAATAAACTGTAGGCTACCTTGCACAAAAAAGATTTCACTTCGTTTGAAAATCGCAAGTTAACAATGCTCTCTATCTTTTTCACACACCAACTACTTCCACAGCTCTACTTTTGTTTTCAAAGAAACTTCTAAAGGTTGCTTTCAGCTGATAAGAAGCTAAGAATTCAGCCTACTTTTACCGTAAAAAGCGACGCTATTATCTCCCAACGCCAGGCCGGGTTTAGCAATAATTTATCAAGCCGCCTCATGCCCAGCAACCCAACAACAACGCATTTAAGTTCAATGGTACCCCCGTACCACTGTTAGCAAACCCTGTCACCACCAAATCTGTGCTGTGACTAAAACATGGCATAACCTGTACCATTTTCCTTACCTTGATATACACCATGGTAAGATAACGTGGCTACACTCTCATCATTGTCATCATCACCAGGAAGGCAGTCACTTGATGCCGTTAATTATAATCCCACGTGGAATTTTGGGCACGGAAACGAACCTTCTCATTTTCTTACAGTCCCTAGAAAGTCTGTGAGACTATTCAAGACCGATGAAATGAATAGTTTCACGCTCCACAACGTCTGTCAAAGTCTCGCTGCAGAAATCAACTCGACAGAGGCAATTTGAATCCCGGATAATGAACATCACTCGACTAGCACAATGGCGCTCTCTGCCTACCCTAAGACTTGCAAACAAGGAACGCCTGGGGTCCTTTGTAGTTCTCTCGGAACACTCGCGTACTAGGTTGCATCTTCTGGCACAGTTTCGTGCATTTATCCAACTAAGCGTATCACACGCACTTGCGCGGCACTTGTTTACTAACGCCAGAGGGGGGTTACAACCGATAGGAGTACAAACAAAGTTCGGTCATCGAACTGCCTTATATGTCTGCAATTGCCACAAGACTGCGTCAAGGCGATGGTACAGTTCAGGGTGGGGAGAGAGCGTTATTATTTATACAGGAGATTCGGGTGTGCAATTGTGCTTGACTCATCAGGGCTGGGGGAAAATAACCACCCCCGTCCACCTTTGCTGGTAATGACAAGCAGGGGGACATTGATTTTAGGGTGCGTTCCTGTACTGTATAACGTAGACGGACAGGATAATAGCATAACGTGTCCCACTTTGGACACCATGCCATCCATATTCGACATATCCATTGGATTTGGTTACAAAACCATACCACACTTCGGCACACCCTGATATATTACGAGGCGTGAAAATAGGCAAGTCTGAAACAGATAGCTAAAATGTATCATAACCTTTCACCACATATTTTTCTCCACCCTCGATCTGTGATAAGGACGTAATAAGGTTTCACATGCGGAACAAAAGGGCTTTTATTATTTACGCATGAGGCTAACAATTGGTGGCCCTAGGGGGAGGAGAGCTTGCTGTGGGATTCTAGTCTGTATGGAATACAGGGTTTAATTCATAGGATCACGGTTGAACCGAACCCTAAGGGAATATCTGTGATGGGATGATATCGACACCAGACGTGTTTTGTATGGAATTCATTCAGATTATAGGGAAGTCGAACGCCTCCACTATCATACTATCAGGACTGAAACAATGTGGAAAAAAGTACAATCCAGTTTCCCTCATATAACCCATCTCCCAACCAGCCTCGATCAAGGTGGGAAAATGATGTCTGCATCCATCCCCGTACACCACCGAAGGCGATCCATTAACGAACGAGTTCCATCAAACTAATTTCTGATAGAAGAGAGTGTCGTACTGATTTAGGATGTGTTATAGGGCTACAGTGTGGATGATAGCCAGCAGCTTATGACAGCCTATTTTGCTAGAACAAATACTGAGCAAACAAAGTCGTTATAATAACAGCCGTCAAACGTCAAAAGCAAGCTACAGGACTATAAGCTCTAACCGATACAGTACATTACATATACCGGTACTGTACACAAAATTGCGCGTAAAACTTTAAAGAGCTCTGATTTATTAAAGTTTTGCCCAGCTTATTTCTATATGAATAAGTGCGGTGTACTGATAGTTTCAGTGTAATACATAGTACCTCATAATAATAAAGTCCATCCATAAGGCAACATCAATATGACATTTAGTATGCATAACTTTAAAATTCAGTTTTCAAGATAACACTATACATCTCGGTAGCATAATTGCTAGTTTATGCTTCCAGAAATAAAGATATCTACTGATAACTTTATATCGAAAGAGAAGAGCTCCATATAGACTGTTCCCAATTAAAAGAACATTATAGCAGATGGGATTGGAAATTGAAGAGCACTCTGTGTTATACAGGTTAATTACATTTACCATAGGAACAAGTAGGTGTTCAATGTACAGAGTTTCCTTTTTTCCCAATCCAATTTCATTAAGTCTTTTACGGTACAAATTAGTAATGCAGCGAACATTCCCCGGAGGTTTTGCACTGAACCTCGTCCATGCATAGCAAGTGCGCCAAATACGCATTTCCCTCTCGTGAACAAAATGCTGCAAAATTAATGCATAACAGAAACTGTTTAACTTTACAGAAAGTACGGTACGTACGAGTCTTGCGCCACAATGCAGCCAGTAATAATTGGTTTCCTTCGGAAATGTGATTCTACTGTCGTCAGACTCTCGCCAAATGAGATATTTGGCCCGTTTCCATGCGCTTAGTCCATGATGCAATTATTGCACTCAGTACTACACACATTTCGCCCCAAATTACAGGTGTTTCCAATAAATTTTTGAGCAGCCAGTCCAGAGAATGCACAAATAATTCAAGGTTCCTAAAAGCACCGCTCTAAATCGTGTCGTTAATGGACTCAAAGAACTGGCTCTTGAGTATACTTACTATAGGAATATATCTTAAGCTTAAGACGGAATAAGGAATCACACTAAATATCCTTGGCAGCCCTATTTCTGCAGTGATGCATGAACTATCTGAGAGTTGACCTTCTCAGGGCATCCCTCTGACCCCGTAAGGTCACTCATGGTGGTCCAATAATACACCGGGTATGGAGCAACCGTTTATTAGACTAGCCTGCTTTCCGGCCACAACACAACGACTAGCACACACCAGCTCCCCCACCCAGCGCTCTCCTGCTATCTAGTGATGGGACGTCACAACTAGTAGATTACGGTCACTAAAGAACTAAATAATCCGAATTTTTGCAACCAATTCTTCCATATGGATACCCTGATGTATAACTGAACAGTGCTGCTAGTCAAGCACCGGCTGTTCATATACTAAAGTGGAAACGATCGAACAGGTGTCAGACCTTTTATCGGATGTTCACAATATAAGCACGCTTACAAAACACGAGCTGATAATACTCTAATAAATTCTGACACTTATTAAACATCCTGTGCTCTTCAGAATGCTTACAGCAGCCGCTCATTTTCATGGGGATTAGTACGGGTTTTTCCTCTTTCGCTTACTCGGAGGAGGAAAGTTTCATCAATATATTTTCCTATCCAAAACCTGCCTTCACAGGCACCACTGTTAATGTGTTGGGTTATATGTTAGATGTATCAAAGTTGCTAATATACCACTGTAGAACCGCCAGGACCTATTTACCCGAAATCAACACTGAAGAGCTTATTACAGTGTAGAATACAGTATTTAAATGTTTCCCTTACCTTGAAGTAAATTCCCATCATGATTCCAGATATTAAAGCAAACCATGCCAGATGAATCATCCTTCATTCCCTAATTCACCCACTGCCCCAGCCCTTCTAGCAAATTCCGAATGCGACTCACTGGTCCAAATTAAAACGCCAAATAAGATTTGGCGCACCCAAATCAAATACCACCAGGAAGTGAAAGAGCCAACGATCCTGTCCTTCTGACTCTTCTTACCCCCTATGAGAACTATAGGGGGAAAAAAATAGACTCGCACTGTTATTAGTAGCATCAGATGCATGCGTGTTAAGCTTTCTTCGTGTAATTACCAAGATCCTTCCTTCATGATAGAAGAATCACGCATATAGCACTCTCATTCTCGTTATCCGGAAATTACCCTCTTGAAAAAGACAACCGGAAGTGTTTCCCTTGTTAATGTCCTGAATCATGAACATTTTGTTTACACTAAGTTTAATTATATTATCTATTTTCGACGCCCAGTTTAGTGGCGCGACTTGGAGTCCTAGTAAACTCCTGGTAAAATTGGGCCTGGTTTGAGAGGATATAAGTCAAGCTTGGCTGGAGGAAGAAGATTGGTGGTGATATTGTCTCCCTCCATGTGCCCGTCTTTCCTCAAGGTAGAGAAAGAGACAGGTCCGATGTGATCCGGTGCAATTTTATCAGATTGCACTATACTTGTGCAAACGGGAATTGCAGTGAATGCGACATTTCCTGGTGGTTGGAATTCCAAGTGGGTGTGTCTGTGGATGGACTCGCCGATTGGTTGTGACCGCTACAAGCACTTGCACTCTGCTTTGAGCGTTGCACACTAGTTTGTTTCCTCAAGGCGCGAGTAGCTGTGGTAAACCTTGTCCCAGATTCAATTGCTGCTAAATGACAGCTCGAGTTACATGAAAGTGGGCGGGAATTAACACTATTTAATGTGAGTGCTAACTGTGCAAATATTAACTGGTATTCACCCCTATTCAATACTTATTAATTAAAGGCATAATAATAATAATAATAATAATAATAATAATAATAATAATAATAATAATAATAATAATAATAATCCTGGGGTAGTGCTTTCATCCCCAAGTGGGGGTATATCACACGGACCTTTATTTTTGTTATTATTGTACAATATATTGGTGCCTATTAATTGAAGCGCCCGGGCCCACGGGCAGGATGACAGGAGGGGATGTGCAAAGTGCAGTGCGCGGACTGATATGGGTACATTTTGTGAACTCCCCCGGGTGGATATGTCTAATGGAGATTCCACCCGAGACGCAGCCAGGGACGACCTAAACTCTGCACGAGATGAAGGGGGTGTCCCCGGGCTGAGATCGAACCCGGGACCTTAAGGTTCCGATTCAGCTGAAGCCCCAGTTTTCTTCCAATTTTCATGCAATATTTAAAATGAACCGTTCCATTTACATCTTTAATTATGTCAAATAATGTTAATATCACTTCTTCAAAGGGTTGCGTAAGGGGTGTCGTTTCAAAATTAATATATTTAACATGATTAAACCTGCCGCAAAGTAAGCTCTGAAATAAATTTTGGCGCAATAGCAATGCTGAACAATTTATGAGAAAAAAGTCCCGATAGTGTCGTTGCGTAAAGAATGCTGTTCTTAAGGTTTCGTAAGGTATATTGTAACACATATCATGTTATTATAATTATAAAAAATGAAAACCAATTTCCTAGCCAATTAAGATTAAATGTTTTTTTCTACAAGTTGAATACTTGAATTAATTTTCCCAAAAAAATATACCTGTATAAGAAGCCACGAAAGATATGGAACAATATTATATTTATTTTATTTAATATATGTCTAGTAATTACGAGATTGTTAAACTGCATAATGTCGTGAGATAATTCTGCATGGATTTAACTCTGCGTGTACAGATTATTGAACGAAATTTTTCTATATTTTGCGGAAGTTCAATATCTTTCTAGTGACCCATACTGAAATAATAAATGAAGGGTATTAAAGTCAGGGTAATTATTTTAATAATTTTGCGGGACTTTTTGGCTAGTCTGACAGACAGTGCCATCTGGGTGAGATGGCCCCTTTTAGTCTCCCCCCCCCCCCCC